>SJOL01009644.1:144060-156970 GCA_004794785.1 Opisthorchis felineus | reverse complement strand
TGCCTCACACCGAGCCATGTCAGCTATTAAAAATATAAACTCTGTGCCCAAAGTGGACATTTAGTAAGCTTCAAAATTTTTTAGCAAGCCTGCGACCGTCTGGGGGAGATTTCAAGGGTGCGGATAAATACCGTCAAGTGCTAAGACTTTATGTAAAGTTAACTTTCGTTCAAACTATGGTTTCAGAGAAATTTAGGATGTGCATTTGAGTTTTGGCTTTCGCGCGCTGTCCTGCTTAACTGTTTTAATAAGAGATGTATGCATGCAACTGAAGCGGAACTTGCGTCCACGTTTTATTCCACAAAAACGTTTCGCCGTCCAGGTGGCCTATTGGGTTAACTTCAGGACGTGCGCTTGGACTACCAGGTGTTCATTCATTCGGATGCATCTTGAAATTGTTTGCCAACCTCTCTTAATATTTGATGTATATCACCGAATCCTCTGTGTAATGACATGAAGACAAAATCTTACTTGTATACTAGAGACAGGTAAATAGATTCGAGTTACCCAAACAACAGGTGTGTTGGTTCTATATAATTTAGGGAGAACGATAAAGTATTGGGTGTACAGGCTACACATGGTCTCAGCTGTTTACTAGTTAATGTATTGCACACTAATATTCTCACGTTACCGTCATGATCCTCTCAAACAGCTAGTAGACAACATTTACCAATGAAGAGCTTATTACCACTTGCAATTTTGCATTGATTACACTGAGAACCACATGTTCAACTCTTATGTAGCCGCAGGCGCACGGCCAGCACCTCAAAAGTCCTAGAATCATTCCATTTTGGGATGAAAACCACAGAAAATTTCTTAGTCCACATCTTACTATCGATCTCCAGCGCACTTTAATGGACGCAAGTTTCTGTATTTTCCACTGGAGGCTTGCCTGTCAGTCACTAGTAAGTGCCACCATGGTAAAAGTATCGACAGGGTCATTAAGGAGGGTGCCCGATGAATCGCCATTGGTGCCCCAGCCCGTGATTATCAAAATCGACCCAAGCTGGTATACAAACACGCTCTAAACACTCGAGTTGTTAAACTTCGGCTATCAGAACAGAAGGGTAAATAAACTGCTTTGCGATTGGAATAGACTAATTTTTCATTTTATTTATCCGTATTTCTCGGCATAGTGCTGCTTGAACGATACTATCGATCTGTATTATGTAGCTTTCCTTTGCATAAAATGGTTGAGTAATACCGCGCGACGAAAGTCGGAGCAAAAAACACGTCCACGTTAAACGCACTCCTGTTGATTTTTGATGACGTCAAAGTTTAAGTATTGAAAAAGGGATTGAATAATGGGTGGATTTTGGACGGACGTTTGGCAGTAGTCGAATCTAGGAACTAAAGAAGTTTTGGTAAATTCTCCGGTATTTATTTTTAAGTAACTGTGTGATTTCCAATCAGTTGGAAGACGACTGGGACCAGTTTAGTAGCTATAGTTTCAGAGAAGTAGACGTCGTTAGTTTTGATGTCAGCTAACTGTATACGGATGTCTCGGAAAGCGGACGCTCTAGACGTAGCAAAGTGGCTGTTACTGGCAGACACAAGTCTGCAAGAACAAACACAACTCTCCGTAGACCAGCTAGTTTAAGGCACCAAGGTGCACTCAAACTCGTCACTTTTTTGACTCAGCTATGTACTTTCAAGAACAAGGTCTAGCAATGAGATCTCTAATATCCCACATTTTGGCCAATGTGCACATAGAAAGCTCCGGACAGACATCTTTAGCCGGATTCGAATGTCTACTGGTGGTTTTCTGGCGTTAAGTGCATGACACGTTCTATATGATAGAGCGAGGCAACATTAAAGAATTCTCTCAATATCTTTACATTTCGGACTCTCACAATAAGTTGGGCATGTAGCTAGAGTCCGTATCGGGTAAACTGTCCTTCCTCGACTGCATGATATTTAAAATGGTAGGAAAGTAGAAATGAATGTTTATGGTGTTCTTAAATCGCTCATCAGCACATCCAAAGACAGTATATTTTAGTACAGTTTCAGCAATGTTTAGTAGAGTGAAAGCACTGTGCAGAGATAAGGTCAACCGAATAGTGGTACAACTTGAGACAAAAAGCGACTTCAAGTCGGCGGATACCCAGTGGGTTTAGGTAAGTGGAAACTAAGACGGATATTGGTCCCAACACCAAGACTCAGCAAGGAGTGGGTCGGAATAGCAGTCATCATATACCAAACAGGGATATTTCAAGTCATTAGAAGTTGTTGAATACAGCTAACATTGAAGTAGAAGGGAAAAAAATTCACGCTCAATACTGGTATAGTTGAAGGGTCACCTTCCGGTTGATAGGATTATGGAGTGTGTATACAAGAATAGGATGTAGTGACTGCACGAAGGTTTATATATACATCAAACAGCCAATGTGTTGCACACCAGAATTAGTGAGCATAAGCGACGCATTAACAGACCACCCGGAAACGTAGATGAATTTCAGACGATGGTCAATAGTTCGGCAATGGCAGAGCATGTACTGGGCACTGGACACAGAACAGATTTGAAAATATGAAAATTCCGGAACGAGGACCAAAATTCACACCAGAGCGACTGGTGACCGAAGCGATGGAAATCGCCAAACATCCCAGCGTTAACTCAACAGAGGGCTTATAACTAGCAGGCGGGTGAAGAACAGTCTTAGCTCAACCAAGATGACATAAGGCGATGTGCGGTTATCGGTGAGATCATCTGGGTGTAAAAGTGCAGAACCCAAGGATAGTAAGATCCATCCGCAACCCCAATCCAACTGTCGTGGCACCCAGTAAAGCACGCAGACCAACAACATCTGTGGACGACAGATTCAACTTGGAGACAATTTTTCCTAATCAGTGTATCGTATGTGTTGGCTATCCACACTGACCAACAAACGAGAACTTCAGACTGACACCCAGCACTGATCAAGTCTGCTAGTCACAAGAAATCTCGCCGACTGGTTCTCTGCCTTAAAAATCGGTCAATCTGGTAACTTATTTCCTGCACCTGACAAGGTTTTTGTTTCAAAAGCAAAACCTTGCCAGCAATAAATCCACCAATTGCTTACCAGATCTCCCTGAATCCATTTTCTCGTTTGAAAAAGATGGAGCCCTAGGTAGAACAGATCGCTATGACGGACGTCTTCTGATCACATGTCATCAAAGCGCGACGAAGAGGTTGTTCTTCAGTATTGGGTGACTTGATACAAGATCAGCGAGAGATTTACGCGACTCACAAAACCAGTAAGTTGTTTAACCTGCTTCTTGAGGCAACTGCGACGAGCTGTACATAAAAGTTAGTTAAGGTAAAATGTCATTTGACGGACTACCACTTCAGCATGTACTGTATTCATTAACTTGTGCAAAGGTGCACGCACGCGTCTGTCACAAATTTTAGTCCGGTATCGTGACAAAATGACTGGTCTTGGTTAGCAGAAGGCATAAGGTCATGTGGAAGTGGTGCTGTTCAAATGAAACATGGGTTTTCGACTATGAGAACCCTACAGACAATTGCTAACAAACTGAAAGTATGTAAACAAAAAAGGAAAAACGTCAATCTGTGGGATCGGAGAGACCGTTATTGAGTGGACTGTCTGCCCATACGACGAGACCAAGTGCTTCTCAGCATTTATCAAAACTTACAGAAAGTTTTTACGTATACCGAAAAACTAAAAATTCTGTTTGGCTTCAGCTGTTTCACTAAATCCGGCCTGATAACAGATTCAACCACGAACGGCGTATTGTTTGGGCTTGAATGTAGAATCGCCCTGGAAAACCAAGTATTCGTAGGTAAGCATTCGTTTGTTGTTTGTGCACACAGAGACTATTTAACCTTAATTTTTCTTCCAAATATACTTCATTTGCCATTGTCCGACCCCGACAATGTACCTCAGAAGAATTAATGTGATAACCTTTCGCTGGTGTCCTACAACGAGAAAACACCTTCCAGAAGGGTTCAGGTTGCGACAGATATGTCTACAATTGCAAGGCGGAGTGATCCTCAAAAGAGTGAAGTGTTCTTCGTGTTCATGGTCATGTGGCTGGAAAAAAGGTCCCTGCCAAAGATAAGAAGATAAGAAAAGTTTCCACTATTTAAGGCGTATGGTGATAGGGCTTTTCAACATAGCTTATGCGGCCCAGATCAGGGCTTGAGTGATTTCCAACTTTGTTTAGGTAAGTTCAGAAACCAGAAACTCCAAACGGTAGATGTTGTACAAACAACATTCACCCTGGAATAGGCGTTTTTAACGGTAAATTTGCCTGAAAATTTTGAACTGTTTTACCATGTTTGAAGGTAATGAAGCTAGAGATGAATATGAAAGTATAAAACCCATCGCTGAACCACGAACTGCAATGAGTAGGGATGATCCATTCTGTGGGAAGCAACGGTCACAATTTACTAGGAGGAATTAGATACTTTCGCAAATGCAGTGCGAGATTAGTATCAAAAGATAAGTGACAGCGTAATCTCCTGGAATTTTGAGCAGCAAAATTGTGAGCTTCCAAAAAAATCCATCCGATTAGAAACCACTCCTGTAGTATCCATCTGTTCCGTTCCCCGTAGTAACCGTTCCTACGAAGATTACCCTATCCCCCATAGTATGATGACAAGTAGTTAATATATGGAATAAAACGTGTACGGGCTTACACACCGCTCATGGATTCCTCACAATTGAAAGCAACATTCAAGGGGTACATACAAAGAGAATAAAAAACAACTTGTTATTGACCGTATCAACGTGTCGCTCTGAATGCGGTTAGTGAGCTGCCAACCTGAGGGTAACAACCATCCAAAGGGGCACTTGGTCGTCCTGGTTCACTTATGGTTTGGTAATCAACAGAGGTGTGGAAAAAAGGCTCACAGCGATGCACCTCATATACGGATCAGTATTGATGACATCAGTGGAGCGACCCTGGGTTATAGGGCTGTAATGCACGAGTAGTGGTCAGCCGGAAAAAACAATCATCGGCAAAATTTGCTCATTTTATCCGATGATGACAGTGTATTTGTCATCAGTTTATATTTGACCCCTCTTGAGTGAAATGGGATTATCTTACAGAATGCTCACTCTGTACACTTAAGACCAAGAGAAGCACAGTTACAGCCAATTAGAACGTGAACTTCAGGCGATAAGCCAGTATTCTTCACCTTGGACTTCGTCGGAAATGGACCAGGTCAAGCGGATCAAGAGGAAGACTGGAGCAAGCAACTTATTTGTGCACGAATTGATAACTGAGGCGCTGACTAGATAGAATCCCTGAGATTTCTGGTGTGAAGCAAACATGTGTCGTTAAAACCCACATACCAAGCTCCTGGGAAGGAATGTTCAAGTGTTATGTTTTGGGTACTATAACAGTCCTCTGCTTCTGAAGATAACCCGTAAGTCAGGATCAGTATGTTTATATATATATATATATATATATATATATATATATATGCAACGACCTTCGCAAAGAAGGGAAGAAACCCGCATCTAAATCCTAAATTAGAAGTAGCCAGCTCCAAACAACACAACTCTTCATATTTTTAACCTAATTAGATCAAACTTCACAGGAGAATCCGAGCTAAGCCACATTAATCATGGATACGAGAAGCACAAGTAAGTTTAGCGGATTTGTGCTGCAGGAATCGGGGGTATGGACCGCTGCTAGTCCTGACGCTGCGGGAGCTGCCCACATTCTCCCCAGTACCTGCTGTACCATCTGTGACAGGATATCATGTGGATCGGTTCTATTTAAGCCTGACCTAAACCGACTGTTGAAAATGTCGCATGAATAAACTCCTACCTCTGACACACTAAAAGGTTTCACTATCATGATAGTTGACTGTTTCGTCAATTCACAATATAACAAGCCGGGAGAATTTAGAAATATATTTGTCAAATATTTGATGAAAAATGAAATGTTAGTTGTGTAAAATAATTGAAAATAGTGATATCTTATTTGAAAAGCAAAAGGACACAAATAGAAATGCGACTCAAATCATTGATCCAAGATTTGGTCATGAACCCACTTCAGAACGTGCTGTAGAGGAGTTGAATTTCCGGACAGGATATCGGGGATCTTGAATGGAATAAGGGAGAGGAAAGTTGTAACATGGTTTACGTGGAACTGGAATAAAACGAGACGGTTAGTCAAGGGTTGTGGATATCTTAAGATTCCTTTCTCCTCGAAAAGTTAGTAGAATGGAACAACTCGCGTATTGTTTAAGCCTGCAGTTTATGCAGACTTTCCCATCCGGTAGGATAGCTTTATGGTATTCCGACTTTTACTTCCAAGCCCATTTTATAAAGAACAGCTCTTAAGCGAATAAGCTGATACAAACTGGGAATTGCACTGAGGGCTATAGGTGGTTTTATGTTTGTTAATAGAATGGAGATGTTAGGTCATTTCTGCAGTTTTGTGCTGGTTAGGATTTAGTATCCTGGATGCTTCAGTGTATGTTTTTGTGCACTTCAGCTAAAGCATGACTGACAGACACAGCCCGTGGACGATATAAAAGGAAAAATGTGATGTTAGACCGTTCGGATGTTCGTTCACTTTTCGAAGTGCGAGTTAATGATGCGCTTGTTTTGTTCGAGGATTGGCAGAAGATTATGAAAACGTAGATGCGAAACAGCTGGATTTGTGATAGCTATGTTAGATTTACGTGTATGCAATATAATAGAATGCTTGGTGGGATGCACACTAGCTGGCACATATCTGGTAAGTGAATAATTAAGCCTGATCCTAACCAGGGAATTCAGTTCTTGCAGAATCCCCCTACTGTCTCATAGGTCATAGTTTCTGATAGAAGCAGTAGGCTACCACATTAACGCTGCAGTCTGTACCCCAATGAGACGGCACTGACTGAATCTTTGGGAGGTTTG
Organism: Opisthorchis felineus; assembly: GCA_004794785.1. Classification (NCBI taxonomy): domain Eukaryota; kingdom Metazoa; phylum Platyhelminthes; class Trematoda; order Opisthorchiida; family Opisthorchiidae; genus Opisthorchis; species Opisthorchis felineus. The sequence continues at coordinate 150,110 of SJOL01009644.1, read as the reverse complement.
TTGACCAAGCATTTTCTCAACGAATGCCAGTGTTCCGTAAGAGTCACTAATGTCTGTCGATAGCCTTTGAAGGCCTCACTGTGATAGGCTGCTGAAGGACGTGGATCGGACCGGAATCCGGACTCGTTTGGCGGTTTCCACGTATAATGAAATGACACCAAGTATGGCCTTCCATCAAACTTTACAGGTCGGATATGATTGTAATTTTAAACAACCCACATGCGATGAGATTGTTTCAAGCGCAGTGGAACCAAAAAGGAAACACAAAATCTAGCGTCCTCTGTCCCAAACTAAGGTTGATTCCGTCGGGCCATTACTGGTCTCTCGTATTACTTTGGAAAATTACTGGGGGGCGGGGAGGATTTTTTCAGTAACTACATAGGAAACAGCGGTGTAGAATTTTCACTCACAAAGGCTGGAGACGTACGATTTCAGCACGAATTATTTTTCCAGTGCGTACAAAATTTCGTTTCCAAAGACCCGAAACCTGATGCTTCCCACCACTTTGGGAACGCGGTTACTCTTCTTTGGCGTAAACATTATCATTATAAACACCTTACAATATCCAGCTTTTCTTAACCAAACTTCCAAATGAAATGTATCAAACAGAATGATTTCTAGTCAGCAGATGATAGACTTCAGAATAAAACGGAATTATACTTCACAAGAATACTGTGTACGGAAACTGGGAGGGAAAGTATACCCAGGGAAATGAAAGAATCACCCTGTTGTTCTGTCCTGAAAGGAGGACTTTCACTCATGTATTCCGACCATTTCACATATAACCCGCATAATGTTATCCCACCAATTTCGTTCAATGTTCAGGAGACCTTTACTGAGAACAGCGACTGCCTAGGCTTTGGTTTCCTGGACGCGTATCTTGTTAATTGCTCGATATGCTGTCCTGTAAAGCGGGCTGCCAATCAGGTATAAAGCAGAACAACATATTACCCATCGGATTTTGAGGTGTAACAGGATAAATGTATGTGAATTTCTGTGTTAGCTTGTTGCAGTAGCACACTTGTAGTTGGTTCGTTCCTTAAGTGGGCCAACTAATTTGCAAAGCTTTCATCACCATTCGGGGTGCAGCCGTGAGTATGTCACTGTGAAGCGGGGCATGAGGCTAAGCGATATGGGGTGTCGTTACAATTTCACTGAGTGGCTACGTGTGTACGTTTATGTATGTACGGAAAGCCGGGTCTTGATCTTGGATTATAACTGCTTGTCTGCAGATGCGGTGATTTGGAATGGTTCGTTAGTTTGTGTTCCGGTAGGCTGATGTTTAAGTGATCGTTGACCTTGTCTACCTCGACTCCCGTTGATAGGTCAGCACTTGGACCACTTCCGAACAGGATCTTTGCGTTCGATTTATACACTCATCTGCATATCAGTTTGGTTTTGACGGGAGATTTACCTGGAATCCAGCTGAATCTCTCGTTTACGATGTTATTCTTTGCCTGTTTCAAACTGCAGGCTCTGTTGGCCTAGTCTCAGCGGGATTGCGGTCTCCTGGTTATTTGATGGGATATTCGGTTTCACTTGTTTATTCTGACCAAACCGCAGATCGCTCGCACACAGTGGTGCGTAAACTGGGTGCATTTTAACGTATGGATTACTTGAATCTTGACTCAGCAAATTCCGGTTGATTCGTCACTGAACAAAACTGTTTTGGAGTGGCAAATGAAGTGAGACAAGTAACTGCTCAGACTCGCTTTATTTCGAATGCTATTTCTTTCCTTAACTGTTTGATGGGAAAGTGAAATCTTCATTGGCATAATACCCAAAAAGATTTGAAAATACACGTAGGGCACACATCTAGTTATTGCAACGAAATAAAAACAGATGTTTCATGTCTGACGGTTATATGCATCAGTACATATACATATGCGAATTTTACATGCATTTAAGAATCCTGGTTCTGATACGTCGTCACCTACGACTAAATGGAATTCTGGATCTACAGACCAAGCTGTCACAAATTGTGCTAGAACGGGAAGTTATGAGCAACTGCGGTGCGGGCTAATTGCCAGTATCAATATCACCAAAATTTCATTGCCAGAATCAAGATTGTTGTGTCAGCTGTGTAAACAGCCCAGCCCATTGTTGAGGGTGGACAACTTTGATCTGTAACGGTTATGCGGTTGAAACACACCCTATTAAAGGTAGGCCACATTCATTCAGGCACGTAATGCGAGTCCGCAAACTAAACTGTATCCTAGCCTGCTAGATTCTAACCAGGTAGGCACGTACTTCTTATCGTGAACCCAAAGAAATCGGATTGTTCAAAATTAAGCTCTTCTGCTGATTTCAGACCGACGTGCTTATTTTCTGCGGCCGATTTACGTAATATTTCATTTTCCGAACAACGCTGATCGGGAGGTCAAGACGAAAGTGCTCATTTGTTTTGTACGGTTGGCTGGCCACGTATTTTGAAAAGGTTTCTTACTTTTGTGGAATGTGTTATGTGAACTCCAGATTCAAGCATGAGCTTTCGCGCGTCAGCAATCCCAGCTGGGTCGATGCCCACACAAGCATCCTCCAAAACAATAACCCGATAGCCACGTTTCGAAGCATCCATTACAGACGCAGCTGGGTAAATAAAGAAGAGAGAGGGGGGTGACCATGTAGGCAGTGTACGGTTGAACAATCCACGCATTTTTTTCACTGCAGTGAACGAAGTCGCCAAATGAGCTCTGTACAAATGACCGTCAATATACTTACCAGCAATCATTCAAAAGCGGATACAACCTAAATTATCCACCCTAAAGGTTTCAAACTATGGACAGCAACCGCGTCGAATAAAGGCTTTCCCCACCCAACAAGTCATCAGGAAAATCGCTGAAAGTAACCACACTCAAGTCGTGCTTAGATTCCTGTTGGTACAGTGGTCTGGCATGAAGAGGGCTTCTCGACTAGCAGTCTACTTTTGTTTACTAAATTTCATCCTTATAAAGGAGCTTACTTCCAAGAATCTTGCATTCGAATAATAAAAATTCAGCCATCCTCGTGTGTTATTATCAAAGCGCTTGGGATGGCGACGAAAGTTCGATACCACACTAATATGCTTGCAAATGAGACATGGTAAAATGCATCAAAATAGTGGACATACATTGTGGTGATCAGTTCATTTACACGGATCTCTATAAACCAACAGTTGATGTGTACCTCAGCTAGGCTCAAAGAGGATCAGCACTGTTGAAATAATACATTTTAATTCAACTGCGAATGATGAGCACAAAATTGTTTGCAAAAAGGGAACACAGTAGATTATTTCGGAGATAAGTGGAATGCCACTAGTGCTATCAACGTCATTGTTACTGGCGCTGATTCGGTCTTAAAGCAGCACCAATGTCTAGAAATTTGTAAGGGGTTCACTTGACATCTAACACAGCAGAAAGAGGGGAGGGATCACGGAAATTGCACCAGTCCACGTGGTTGAATGAAAACATCAGTACGTAGACTGAGAATGATGAACAAAGATGCAATTCTAGAAACATGTACAGTACACATCCCAGATGGTCTCCACTTTGACTGGAGTGGCAACAAAAAATCCATCGCGTTGTGTATGTGAAACTATGTGGGTGAAGTGATAATTCCCGCAAGAGGAACTACAAAGCCCAGAGAGATATTTGGCTTCTCTTAAAGGGCCTCTGGGGTAAACAGTGGCTAACGGAGGACCATGATGCGGAATCTTCTGGGATGTGGCGTCCCTTCGGGAGGGGGGAAGAGGGGCTTACCACTCTTCGGTAGAAACAGCTGATGAGGTTCCGAATGCAGTCACTGCACTGAACCTCGTGTGCTACTCTATTTTCTCAAGTAATCCAAATTTATCTTAAGTACTCACGGGGAATCTCGTGCTTGAATGGGAATCTGAGAACCTGAAAAAAAAACAAAGTTTCAGCCATAGGGGCCTTAGTGGCTGTTAACAGGGCGATACAGACAGACAGTAATCACATACATGTCTGTCAAGATGCGTGACCTTCATGCATTGTACCTTTGGTTGCTTGCCTCGGATGTTTTGCATTCGACATTTAAGTTGACCGATCATTGCTAGCAACCGTTTGGTCATGTTTAAAATTTCTGTTCAATGTAGACTTTTCCATTGGATCATTCACACAAGACAGCTATCCATCCGGCGGTGTTTTGCATTTTGATAGTTATCATACAGCTGGACGACAGAGATAGAAAAGGGACTACTTTAGCTCATCTGTGGATAGCAAGAAGATCCGAGAGCCCAGGAGCAAATGCAGATAAAAATGACAGAAACAGTTCTCCAAATTAGAGTTGCAACAACAAAATCAGTGAACCGCACAGACCGTGCAGCCATTCAGGAGTTCCATTATGACCTTAATGTTATGTTATAAACGTTACAAAGATATTTTCTTGGTTGCTAGTTAGAATATCAACGTAATGGGAAGAGTTCATCTGTTAATGCAGAAACAGGAAACAGATGGGCACACACATTGCAGATGCCAAAAAACCCAGGGGATTTTTCATTGGAAAAAATATTTTCTCAACTTGATGACGTATTTTGTGCACAAATATTTCAACTTGGGACATCGTTTCCTACGCGGGACGCGTGAAAAGGGAATGATCAATGAATTGAAAGCTTTGATATTTGCAGCAGGCCTTAGTTCTGCAAGTGATGCAGACGTCAGAACCAGATTTCTGACGAAAGTGGATTCCACTGCAGATGTGTCCATCCAAGATCTTACGATGGAGTACTCGTGGCTTACGAATATGTAGTGTCAGTCCTACATAAGTTATTCTTGGGTTTAGGGTACAGACAACGCCAAATTGATATGATTTCAAAGAAACCAATTGCGTCACGATCACAAAGCGCTACACGACCAGCGCATCCGGCGTCATCTTGTTTTAACCGTGGCCATGGACACTTCGCGCCCTTTTGTCATTCCGTTTCCATTGCTGTCAAAGGTGCAACCGGACCGGCTACAAAGAAAGCCATTACCAGCGAGCTCACTCACATGGCAACATTCCGGGCTCAGGCCGAATAGGGCGGCAGACAAACCCTGAGTTCACTACATCTGGAATCAGCCAAACCCACATTACAGGATGACATAACCATTTTCAATACAGCCATACGATGGTTCTTTAGATCTACACAGCACCCGATGCTACAACTATGTCGAAGAACAGTTTATATGATTTTGGAAACTTTACACACACACAGATCGCTTCGCCTGCAATGCAAATGGGGACACAATTCACTTTTTGGGTGAGTTTCAGTGCAACTTTTCGGTTGTTAGCCCTCATGGTTGTGGTATTTGTTACATCTTTTTGATGTATTCTTATCTTTTCTTTTTGGTTTTGACTGGATTTATTGACTGCATTTGTAGAATGTCCCGATTCATTCCATATGTTGTGGGTTTGTCACAGCGTCAAGGTTGGCTTGTGTGATTTTACAGTGGTCGTAACGCATTTAGATTCTGAAGTTTTAAAAAAGAGATGTGCAAATATTTTCAGGCCAGGCTTTGGTTTGTGTCCCAAAGCGAAAGGAGTTTTGAATCTAAAGCCAGCCAGACCATTCGTCTAAAGTGGCCTGTGCTCTTTTCAGTTGCAACACAGCTGGAGGGAGAACTTGATCCAGTAGAAATTTTGTGACGTTCTCCGACAAGTCAGTTATTCCGCTTGAGCGGTACCAATCGTAGTTGTGCGGTAATGATCGACAGGGTTGGATAATTCTATGGAAACAAGTCAGTATTTACTTCCGACGTCAGAAGTTTTTTGCAAGACTTGATAAAGGCAATACGTTCACCAGCACAGATTTTTATCGTGCTTAATTCCAAGTCGAGTTGCACGGTAATTGTAAAGAATTTGTACCTGTTAGCAACCACCTTGGAGTACATTTGCTTGCCGTTTGGAATAACGTTTTCTTCTGAGATTTTTTCGTGAATAAGCGGCATCGTGTTGTGCGATATACTCTGTACCTCGGTACATACGGATGACATTATCATCGTAAGTGAGTCTTCGTATTGAGCACCTAAACGTCTTTTTTGTTTGCAAATGGCAGTACATCTCCGATATATATA
>SJOL01009644.1:87397-144054 GCA_004794785.1 Opisthorchis felineus | reverse complement strand
TATATATATATATATGTACTGAGGTGTGAACTGTTCTTACCAAGCATAAACTATCTTGGGTGTATTGGTGACGCTTCTAGACTTCAGCTTGATCCTGCAAAAATCTTTGCCATTGCGGAGCTTTCGGCTACAACCAACAAGTCAAAATCACAATCGCCCCACGATTTGGTCGACTATTATGATAATTCTGTTCTCGGCATTAATGAATTACGAGTACCCTAAAATTGGTTATCGCAAAACGACATGATGTGTAACTAACCATGAACCTATCGGTCAGCTTTAGCGAACGCCTAACTTATTCTAGCTTCTTATCTTCTACTGACTCGTTGCAATCCTAGTCTATCTACTATGATGCAGCGGACATATATGATCACTGCACAGATACAGTTCTTCAACACACAATTGCCAATGGCAGCCAGAAAATCGGCTATCATGTTTCTCACCTCCCCATTCCGGCTGAAAGGACCTGTAGCCAAATCAAGAGTAAGTGTATGGTTGTAGTTTATGCAGTTAGAAATCCTATAAAATGCTTCAAAAATGTCAGTTCACGCTGTTTATTGACTGCGGAGCACTGCCATCAATTTTCGACTCCAAGGTTGGCGTGTCTGTCTATACAGCTAACTTATTAGTAAGCGTAACTTCATTTGCAGTTTTGGTCATGTTTGTGCCCTATCGCTTTTCGCCTCCAAGAAGTTAGTGGATCGAATGCCTACGGACACGTTTCTGGGATCTGCCTATGTGGATGCTGACGCGTTATGCACGCTAGGCGATTCTGTCCGAAATTTGCTAGTTATCTTTTTGAAGATTTAGGGCGTTACTAAATCAGACCAGGTAATGCTGCGTTTGATTAACTTTCTCCCTTTCGGGATGCCTTCTGGGGCTGTTAGTGATGAATGCCGACTTACCCATCTGACAAGCGATGCGCTAACAATACGGATATCTCATGCTCAGAGATCGCGTCCTTCTTTCACACTCTGCGAACTGCGGAATTACTTCAGTTGGATGCTAGTAATCCTGGAATGACACTAATGAAAGCAATTGTGAAAGTCATGCTTACCGGCCGAACATGGGTCGGCACATCGAAAACGTGATGTGCCGTTGACATAACTATGATATGGCTACAAAAGCCCCAACTAAAGTAGAACCCCCTGCTTGGCTGCAGGCGGGTGGCTCATTGGCATGCATTCATATTGACTCGGCCGGCTCCGTCAAGAGACAGCAGTATTTGTTCCTTGCCCTATGATTCCTCCAAATAGCAGAAAGTTATTTTCATAACTTTTTCAACCATCATCAGTTTCTCAGTAACCCATTTTCTCAGTTCATAATCCCTCAATTTATAGTGTCCAATAACCAAGCGCAGCACCCTTCCAAGGCAATGCAGTTATACTGCAACGCGATTCTTCTGAACCATTACAGTTACGTTGGCACAAAACGCATTTTCACACCTTAACGCTGCATTGTTGTCAGACTTTTGAGTCAAAGGCTTCGGTCAATGACCCCGTATAGGTCTGGTTGCCCTGGCAGTACCCCAACCCAAGCAGAACCATGGCATTTACAACTTACGACAGTGAAGCGTCAGTGTCACCGCTGATATTGCTGTCTCTCGTGATGGTGATGGTGACCTGTCTACCATCCACAGTCCACTGGACAGGAAGAATTTTGTTGACACTTCTAAAATAACTTTGCTGAAACTTCATGTGGAGGGGAATGCAGTGAGGATGCTTGATATTCTTCCAAAGACTTGCATTTCTCCGCCAAACAACGCTGCACCTGGTAGCAAATTGCCTGAATAGTAGTTTTGTGTGGACACACCAGAACACATATAGACATAAACCCGTGACCCAAAGCAAACCCTGCTGCATGAGACAAAGCAAGTGCTCTACAAACACACTCGGCTAAACAACAGAACCTTCGATTCAGGAGATTCGATAGACACTCTAAACGTTATCTGTCCTGTGAAAACACAACAGGTGAATTGAAAATATCCTATATCTAGTCCCAGCTGACTTTGTACACGCGGTGTACAAATCACACCAGAAAGTTATTTCAACGAGGGTTATCATCTCACCTGTTGATCTGGTGCTGGACTCGTTCAAACCAGCCTAGAGTCTCCACCTGCAGAAAGCGGGCTATCACAGTAGACCATCGTGACCCTACCAAGCACAGCTACTCGACTCGCACAAAGCTAACGATCTAATGATTTTATCTTGCACACAACCTTAAGTGGCGTCTGCGTCTGCGGTACAGGCATTAGTCGATCACATCTGCCCATCACAGACTCCTGGCCTTCAGACTCTGGGTCAGCTCACAATACTCATTGGCTTATCTTCATCCTAATTTACCAATAATTGTTCGCGAACGCTTGGACATGCAAGTTCCAACCCGTGTACCCTTATCCACTAGATTCGTCGCATGAAGCGCCTTTCCATCCAACGGACGATGTTTTGTATACTCTTGGCAATCATAACTCCTCCGCTCGACATACTTATAACCCGATGTATTGTAGCGAAAACCCCACTTCGGTTGGTCCGTGGGCATACGCCTTAATCTTGCTGTTCTGAATGTAAAAAAAGCCGGTAAGACCTTTCTAATACAGAATACCAGAGACATGTACGCGCTGGATAGATGAATTAACATCCCTTTTTAACAGTGTGCGAGATAGTGGTTATCGAGCCCAAATGCACAGAAGACGCTGAACAGTGCTGTGTCACACTAGCATCTTGTGTTTCCACCTACCGGGGGTAAACAGTTGCGCTTTCACGAGAATGGCTTACCCACACAGAAGTCGAAGGCAATTCCACATACAACCAGAACTTTGATACCGGATGCGCGCAGCTTAGTTTCCATGGTTGTGTCTTCTCTTCCTTTGGGGTCTCCGAAGACCGAGTAAGATTCGACATCACTGATGGTACCTTTTTTAATCACGATGACGTCTTCGGGTAACTGAATACATTGGAAAAAGGTAAAGGATGGGAGATGTCATCAGAAAAGCACGGATACAAGATGCATTGTGGCAGAAAATTTTCAGTGTCGTGGGTGTGCTAGGTTAGCTGCATAGCTTCTTGATTAGTTTTTCTGGGACCGTGTTAAATGTACAAAGCATCTGGATACAGCCGAGCTAATATTATGGTCATCCCTGGTTTTAGCGATTACCTTTTTAATGATGGCTGACTGTGAAGCCATTACCCCACCTCCATCAGCAAGCAAGTTTTTGCTTGATAACTCTTTGAAAGCGACCCCAGGTTATTTTAGGTTTTGTTAGATACAAACGTTAGACAAAACGTTTTCATTGTTTCTTGCTCGCATCTATCACGACCAAATTTTTGGCGGTAATTAAGAAGGATATTGGTTCCAGGATTAAGATCCAGTAGTGATTGGACTGGCACAGCAGTGATTCCACATAAAGCGGGGACATTGGACGTTGTTCGAATACTGCTGAACTTATCCAACATTTGGATAGCTTTCCAGACGGGGAAAACGCTACGCTCAGTTTTGATGCAGTTGAAAGACCCCCTTCCGATTGAAAGTACTAGTGAATGTGTGTGTAAATTTAAATGCAACGATTACACTAAGGCGTACATAGAACAAACTGCCAGTGAACTGCACGCTAGAATTGGTTAGGATAAAAGGAGGATAAACAAACCACCAAGGAATGCGGAAGAATACCGAGCGCTGGTCAAAGACTCAGCGATGGTGGTAAATGCTTTAGACAGGATATACAGTACATCTGGAGAATGTAGAAGTCTTGAGACGGAGACTGCGATTCACATCCTAGCGGCTGATGTCCGAGTCTGTGGAAATCACCAAACATCACAGCGTGAATAGAACCGAAGATGCGGAACAGGCGAGCGTATGGAGAGCGGTCTTAGATAAGCCGAGTTGATACGTGACGGTGTGGGGTTACCAATATATGTAGAATCATTAGCAAAAAAGGGGGTAGAAATCCGAACCCGACCAAAGTTCACAAGATCCCTCTGCCCTACACAACTATCGTTGCACCAACTCATCCACAATGACGAACAAAAAGTTTAAAGGACGTTCAAGGGGAATCTGCACGTGAAGCAAACCGGGTGACTTAGATCCCAAGCTGGACCCAAATCCATGTATGTTCCCCACCGGTCTTAACACTTACTGGCCTACCCTGACAAACAAAATCCCTTAGCAGACACCTAACACCGATTTAGCCTGACGTAGCTGATTGATCTTCCTTCCGCATTAAATCCCAACCAAACCTCGTAACCTAGTCACTTGGCCTAACGGGGCTTTTGTGTCAAAAGCGAAACCTTGCGCAGCAATAAACCTACCGATTTTTCCCCAAACTTTTCCAAACTTTTCCCCCCTTACATTTACGGGAAACTGGCCCGTGAAAGTTTGTTGGCCTACCTTATGATTCATTTTCAAGACCATAAGGACTGAACACACAGTTTCTATTGGTTTTCGTGAATAGTCCGGATCTCGTTCTTCCTGCCCTCTGGATTGCTGCTAAATTAGGACAACAAAGCGGAAAGTTATTACTCGTTGAATGACTGTTAGCAATAACTGCACAAGCCTTGGCACAGCAGTTACGGAACTACATGAATAATGGAAACTTTTGAGAAGACGGCTTGGGTAAACTGGCTCGAATAAAAGCAGAAATTTTTGAAATTCGCTAGAGAAAATAGCCGATGGCACTACAAATGCATCTGGTTTTTTGTATTCAATTTTGGACCACCTTAGAGATACCCAGGCAAGTGAAGGAAAATTAACTTAACTTGTTAGTAGTGTGAGGATATTTGGGAGTTCTTGTGGGGCTTTCACCCTGTAAGTGAAGCCAATCTATGCTGAAAAGCCGAGAAGCACTGCACAACGTCCAATGAGTGAAACTTCCATCTAAGAAGCCGTTGCTTGAGGAGCCAGTCAGCACGTGTGACCGCGTGATGTGGATCCAGCCATTGAAGTATGAACGGTAATATATCGTGTCTAAGTGCGAGCTAATCACACTGCTGATCAGTCGCCCGTGACCGAACGGTTAAGCTTTCAAACTACGAGCCAGGAGGTCGCGGGTTCGAGACTCTCCGGAGTTTCGTGAGATGCGCACTGCTGATGATTCCCAATAAGGATGAAACAGTTGTACAGTGCTTCTCGGCTTTTCAGCATAGGTTGGCTTCACTTACAGGATGAAATCCCCACAAGAACTTAACTTGTCATAGGCTTCAGGTAAGCAAATATGACCGATATGGCTGATTGTCATCACCCATATTTGGGGAATAGATCAGCGAAGAATGCTTAATCTTCCAGTTGTCACCTGTCTTCGAACCAATTGTCGCTGTCAATTTACCGAACCACCTAGCGCATAATAGTTCTATTATTCATGCATTGTCTAACATGCGATTGTGGTGCTGCATAGATAACCATGTAAAAAATGAGGCGATCTGCTACCTAACTGCTTCTTGATAGTATTTCCTTAGATCCTAAGTAGCTGCCTCTCTTGTATACCAGTTTGGACTCCGTGCACTAAATCTAACGGTAAGTTACGTATGTGATGCAAAATACTTCGACGAGGGACTAAATCAACATTCAAATTATACGACGATCGTTCAGCAAACACACTAATTTACTCACAGGGAGAATATTCTAACTAAGGTGATGCTTGCTTAGAAACCCTTCCATCCACTTGAAGAAGCCAAATCTGGCCTTTGCGACAAATATTATCACACGGTTAGTTTAGTCACCGGCGTAACTACCTTGTTCGGCCGAGTCACACAATTTGACAAGTTTAACCAGGCGGCGACTGTTTAGTGAAAAGAACATTAGTATTTTGCCTTATTCTCTCGTGTCCCACAAATGGACTGTGCTTGTTACTGGACGGCTTAATCGATGTGAACCCTAACCCCGGGCCATTGGTCAGGCTTAGGGAAACCCAGTAGAATCGGGCTGGATGCCATGATTGGTCACAGTGTGTTCTGTTCACGGCTTCATCTTATAAACTTGGCAGTAATTAGTTAACTAAGGCGGAGGTAACAAATGCTAATTTTGGTATACTTGGTTTTGGAGGTCATCGGTGCACCTCTGATGCTTTGCCTCCATAGTTGAAAAATTTCTATGGGAACACGTCAAAATCAAAGTATTTTGTCTTCACCTTTTAGAAATTCTAGGACAAAGAAGCAAATCTGGAAGAAATGGGGGTTATACATCAACAGAAGAACGGCGCATAACTCCAGTATTAGGAGGACAAAAGTGGGCTGAAAATTAACACTTCATTTGGTCAGATATAAATGACTAAAATAAATAATAAACTCGTTAATAAGGAAGATTGAAAGCGATGGATTTTTCCAGAAATCTATACTTATTTTCTGTGTATACTTTTAAATGAGCTCAAGATAGCTCAGTGGTTAAACCACATGCTCAATGACCGGAAGGTCCGTTGTTCGAATACAAAACAGTCAAAAATTAAATGGAAATCCAGATTTACATCTGGTTTTTCCCGCTGAATTTAACAATTGCGTTTTTCTTCGTGACTTTTACCTTTTGCGTTTTCCGCTGTCAGTTTTAATTCCCCAAAAATTTCCACAAACGTTTGCAATGAGTGTTAAACACACTTATTCGTCAATGACTGCACAGATTCAACCGTAATTCTTACATTGTTATATATTAATTGTGAGTATCCGCACTCATTTCAATTAGCCAATCATGTAAAGGTTCAAATTCAGCCTATAAATAACACTGTTTACAATACTAACACGGTAAAAAACATTTCCAGACGCAAACTAGTCACGAAACTTCAAACAACTCTGAGAAGAATCACCGTACAATATAAAAGTTTTCGTCACCTTGTTCAGCTTAGTTAACGAGTTTCAAGTTTAGCGGACAGCTGGACTAAGCACTTGTTTTTCAACGATGTTTGTCTAGCATAACCATGTGATTGCACATACTGATGCCATGTATAGTCTGTCCCTTTCGCTGAGGTAGTTCCCCCCTTATAACACGATCAAACTTCCTTCGTTATTTTGAAGTTGTAGTTCTTTGGGAGTAAGCACAAACTTAATTTTAATCGTTTTAAGCCTATCGGGTACGTAAAGGCAGGCAAACGCTTGCTCCTTGCCAATGGCTGGTTTAAAATTACTGAAATGGTAGAAATTAACAAAGCGCTAAATGCAAAGTAGTAAACCGTTGCCTAAAATACTGAATGCAAAAAGACGCGGGCACAGAACCAAGTATTTGGCGAGGATATCGGAAAACCTCGGAGCGGAAAACACGACTCCCTGATGATAGCTCAAGCAAATGTGATGGATCCTATTCTGTATATTTTGAATAAACTGCTGAAATAACAAGCCTTTAGACTGGTTTTGGTTATCAGCCAAGAATATCAGATTACCTTTTAGCAGGAAGATCCTGGTTGGTACCAAGTAGGTCGTCTCTCTGGAGATCGCCAGATATGCTATAAGATGACAAGGATAACGCGGTTGTTCCTCCAAATTACCTCCATCTTCCTCCTAGTTACATTTTGGCTCGTGATATTTCTCCTCTGCAGTCACAACTAACATACCTTTTCCAGAACTGGGACAACTCGACGCGTTGAATGCTGTACCAATAAATACACTGAGGAAGCGAGCATCTGAATTAACCGAGATGAGCCATCTAAAATAAACATTTTATGCATCTACGCGTTCGGCAACTAAAACTCAGCTGCTTCAGACGGCGCAAGACCATCTGAAATTCATGGCGGTTTTGCGGGTTTATGGTGGGTATTTTGTATGTTGCACAAAGCATTGGTGTTTAGACCCAAACTTGCACTCAGTTGTACGAATCGTAAGCAGCTAGTTAGCACGAGTAGTGCTCCACCATCATACATCAGATTCACCATTCTCAATAGGTTTTTTTAACAACTATGGTTATTTCATCAGTTTGAATAGTGTTAGAAAAACGCAATGAAGTCTTGCCTACCACATCATGTAAGAAACGGGATCAAACAGGCGAAATAACTACAATTACGTTCTTAAGAAAGTCTCAAGAAGTTACTTAGTCAATAGAACCATGGCTTTATTTTCCGGGTCGTCACGTCGTACTTATGTAAGAATCGTAGTGTAGTAAGATTGCCATGTTTTTATTGACCGAATTACGTTGTAGGAGCTATAATTTGTTGCTTCGCCTGTTTAGCCATTTGACATTGTGTGGTAAACAGAAATGTATGAACTGAATAGCGGTTTGATCAGGTTGCTGAAAATATGGTGGATGCGGAATGTAAACAGTCCTGAAAAAAGTCGAATCAAATTAATCCTTTAGTTGTAACATCCTTTTGGTGCCTAGCCACCATGTCACCTGAAGGAGGCACGGAGGCTGAGCTAGTGCCACGTGGTGCAAGCAGAATGCAATTTAAGCTTATACTATCCACGAGTAGTTCCCAGAATGATACCAGCTAATCATGGGTGATGTTTTACTCAAAGAGTGCAACAGCCATATTAAAAAAAAACTAAATAAGTGAACAATATATTCTGCTGCTACCCAGCCGTTCACTTTTTCAATAAGTCACAGACCTAACAGTGACAGAAGTACCTAGCAGTCCTATCATTCACGAGCCAACAAGAATACAGCCCGTTCTATCCTGCACTGAATCAGTTGTGATTCATTTCATTTTAGGTTGCTTTGAATAGATACAGCTTGTCTCTAGCCTTCCCTAGAACAACTAATAAAGTGGAAGAATTCGAGTTCACCTAGTATTTACTCTTTTAAACACAGTCAGACTAACGTTTCTCTGAGGAAAACATTTTTAACTTCATCCTCGAATTTTCTTCCAGGAAATGAAGTCGGACAATGTTAGGGAAGCAGAAACGTGATAGAGCCAACCCAGTCCTTAGTCTGCGTTTCACATGTCTCCAATGTGGTTCGAAACCAGAACACTCCACACCAAAACACTTATGCAACACTAAATTTCAGTCACAGCTCATTATTCAGTGGCCCCGAATTTTTTTTCAAACCGGTTGTGATGTTACTCAGCTTTCTATTTCACGCATTTCACACCACGTTGTCTGTTGTTGACTGGCTCCTAAATGACGAATTCTAGGATTAAAAACTTATGCTACTAAAAAGATGTTCCCCTTCCTGAGATCACAAACAATTTCTACAGGATGAGTGCTCTGAGTTTCAAATCTGAGTTTCTTCCCTTTAGTGGGTTCAGTCTAGACGTTGCTTGAACCAGCGCTGGTCAGCTCCACATAACGTGACACTGGCACCACGAATGAAGTACGTATGGTACGGCACAGGCTGGTCATACTGCTTGTCAATAACAGGTTGGCGTACACAGGAATTCCTATACCCCCATTAGGACTGACGTGCCACCAATTATCTTGGAAAATGGTCGAAACCTGCGTTGTGGAGGACTCAGTAAGTGAATATAACGTCTATACAATCTCCGTTGGTCTATGAGCGTAGATCAAATTCATTAGCAAGATAGAACCAAGACTTCAAAATCTCGAACCTTCCCAACCGTTGTTGAGCTCAGATAAAACTTGAAGGACACTCTACAGCCCTGTTTACTTACCATCAGGTTGGGATGAATTTTAGCACCTTCACTTTTGGCAACGCAGTGTGTCGGCCACAGTTGTTGATTGCACTCCACGCCCATTGAATCAATGATGGTAATGGTGTCATAAATTTTCGCACTTTCTGCATCCTGGATCTGAAATGAGTGATCGAAACGTCATATCAGTGTATGGCCATCCTTGTTTACTCCAGCGGGTTGTAGCTTAGATAACCACATCTTTATGACGTCAGGCTGCATCAGCCGTATCTAGTTCTGGAACGGTCTCATTATACTCCGAGTGATAGCTCCTCAAGGTGGGTCTTTCAAACGGTAACCGCAGAATAGTTGCAATAAACGCCGAACAACATGCACGTCTGGAGGCAAACGAGTTGGCCAGCACAAGAAATAAAAATACCAAGGACAACAAGAGGCGGGACGGTACCACTACCCAACAAGTCCAGCCGGTTCACAAATTTCACAGCAGCTTATTGTCCTCTCGTGGGAGCTTCATGCTGTATGTGTTGTTGAAGGTGCTTAGCACGAAGAACGCGGAATTGAAGCAGTTTGCTAACAATGGTCTGAAGACATCGCTTTTCTGATGTTCACGCCCAAATTATAGAACTCATCCACGACATGGTTACTTGGAAGCATTCTGTACCGTTACTTTGGTGTCCTAGGCTAAATGTCACAATTTCGATTAACGAAATGCTGACAACAGCAGCCGCAAATTTGACGCTGGATTTTTATTTCCTGCAACGAAAAGTGTTCAACAAAATGTGCGGTCACATCGTACTAGGGATAAACGCAAGTACCACAGAACTTGCCTTGCTGTTTTTACTAAGTCTCCATCTGTTCCTGTTCTCGTGGAAAGATACGTGGTCCCGTGGATGCCAGTCTTTACTGACGTAGATCTGTTTGAAAGCCAATCGGCACAAGTCGTTGATTGGTTTTATTATGTTCATCGCATCCATCCGTGCAGGACACCGATCTGTACGCAGAGACCCGGTCACAAAATCATTCTGAATGTCAACTATCAACAGAGCTGTTTTGTCTGCTGAAGCGGAACACTCGCGCACAATGGAGGGATTGTCCAAAGTAATTTGGTTCCGCTGTGATGCACACAATTAAACTTGAGCTTAATTCTTACCTGTACTAACATTTTCAGCTGTAAAATGCATTCTTTTACAATGTCGGACAGTGCAGGGTTCTCAGTTATTACTCGCTGGAGCGCTGCATGTAAATCTCTATCTTGACTGGAAACTATTATGCCAGAACCAAATTTGTACCTACTTGTCAAGGAGTACTTTGTTCACTTGATCCAGTTGTGTTGCCATGGTGACGCTTTATATATATTTAACGGAATTCGAGAGCTGAAATTTAAGTAAACAGTCACAGTAAACCCAGATTAGCAGGAAGAATGATAAACTTCAGTTGTGTTTGTATCCCAGTATCAGTAATACGTAATAAGAGACCATAAGATATCATTTAACAAAATGTTCCGCACGACCGCAAAATACCAGTTACATGAGGGTATTTTTGCTGGTAATACTAATTCAAAATGTGCATTTAGTTAAAAACATCAAAAGTAAGACTAGTTCGAGTGGTAGTTGACGTTGCCCCATTCAGCAACTTAAAAAGGCTCGGACAATTTTATTCAAACAAAGATGTCACGCAAACGATATAATCAGGCTGATTCAAAACTACTCAGTATAAACTAGAGGTTCAAATGAGATTGAGCTGAATCTTCTCTGAGTGCCAACTTAATTTTAGTGTGTATGCTATTTACTTCACCCCCCTGTATAGTTCTTGCTTCTAACTTCGCATGGTAAACACCGCGCATATGGGGAACGATGCAAGTTCGGGAGATAGAAATTACCGTTTTTCCTACTGTCACGATTTCTTTCAAGGCGCGAGCGGATTTGTGAGTTTCTTTTCGTTACAGAACAGCTGCTCCTGGTTCAGCCATTTCATTCATAAGTTTCTCACAATTAAGCCCAAGCTGAGCGCGTGAGCCTAGTGTATTTGACATTTAAGATGAGTCACCACTGGTTCTCCTTAACAGACACCTCCAGGATTTGGAGTTGTTTGCGCGTACTCTTCTCATTTCATTTCAGAAATCCAAAAACGGCTACAGATGGTTTATTCCTAAAACGTCTCACTGCGGTGTAATCCCCTAATCGCATAGTGGGCTGATCACTTGGTGCAAGTATTCGTAAACATTTGTATATTCTAAAGACACTGCGTCTATCCCGTTTAAAGTTGCGGACTGATACTGACACGGGTATTGGCATTGATACTAACTCATTGGATGTGAATCATCTTGCAATTTGTGTTCTGGAATAGGCGATTTGGTTAATTGAGCTTTGTGGGGGATTTTATTTTTGGACCTGACCAGAAACAGCGTAGAAGGTTAAAAATGAACCTAGTACTTTTTATATCCTTAGATTCTATCTGTTCCTCCTTTCAAGCCAAGAACTTTCCGGCTGAAGATGTGCAGAATGCGTCCATTTCACCTGAGTCGAAGCTAGTCAATTTTATTAGTGTAGTTTAACTAGAAACTTGTTATATGCCGCAGATCCTCCGTTCAGATCAGAATGTGAACGCCGAAAGCTTCCTGGTTATTGGACGATGAGTTTCGCAATCCGAAGTTTACTGTAGAATCTCACAAACATACATTTGATCAAATTCAACGATGAAAATGCTGGGATGTCTTGTCAGCTCGGTGAAGAAAGTCAAAAGCATGAAAGTTTGCTTCTGCATCTGTGCAATGAAGTGCACCGGCACATGTGTGGCGTACTTTACAGGCCATCATTATTGCACTCTAAAATTCCTAAGGTGTATGAAAATTTTTGTTTCTAACACGCTTAAGAGGGTGAAAATCGCCTGCTCAAAACTTGAATGCAAACCGGATATTCTGGTGGCCTGCAAGCTATTCACAGTCAGCTTCTCGACAAAAAAATACCTTCTCTGGTTGAACATCCTTCAAAGCAAAATATTATAAGCAGAGATTTTTTGTCGAAGAAGAAAGATTTTCGGAGCGCAGTTTAATTGCTACCGAATGACATGAACACTTGATTCCGATAAATTTACTCGATGAGAACGGACTTCGGATGAGCGGCCTGTTTCATTCTATCCACGCTGTCCAAAAAATGAAACAAGATGAACTCCGCAGTACGTTTAAAATATGGAAATATGTGGAAAACATAATTTGTCTCTACAGTAAACTATTATGATGCACCTTTCAATCTTGATACAAATGTCAATCAATTCAGTGAAGTTTTCCCCATAGAACAAGGACTGCACAAAACCAAGTTCTAGATCTGATTAAAACTCGCATGAAGCCAAGACTAGGTAAGAACGAAATTTTATACTGTCATAATATGGACAAAGCTTACACTGTGGCAGTGCGTTCCATACTGCTTGATGGATCAGAGACGTGACTCCAACGCGCAGAGGACGTATGAGAAATGTGAGTGTTTGACCATCGGTGCCTCCGAAGTGTTGATGGAGTCTGGTGGAAACATCGGTCTAGTAATGTTGAGGTCAGCCAGATGGTCCCACGAAGAAATTACTCTTCCGCGATAAGTGAATTACTCACGCTTCATAGGTTACGCTGTTTAGGACATTTACTATGCACACCAGAAAACCGTCTGCCCCGCAGAACTCTTTCGCCCACGCCTGTGCTGAGTGGAAGAGACTAAGAGGTAGACAGTGTTTGACCTGGCAACTAATTATGAAAACACTAGCCGGTAAAATGAATCGGATCAACAACTGCCGCCTGCCTGGATGGGGACCCCGGGACTCAGCTCACCACTGTTTAATGACACTGCAAAAATGACCCAGTCGCGCAGTCAGTGGCGCACGTGCATCAATAGTTGGCCGGCTTTGTGAGTTTCTTGGCGGATAGCGTACACCTAAGAGCCAGCGCACCTTCAGGTTACTATCTGAAAGTTAATTTATTTTTAAACAAACAACGATTTAGTCACCTCAAAGTTTAGGTATGTGGTGCAGTCGAACGTGTGTTTAAGAAATCGACCTGATATTTGAGCAATAAACGGAATATGTATACAAGATTCTAATCATGTAATTATAAGATGGGGCATACAACACGGTTGATGGAAATAAATGATCAACTAGTCTGTGGGGCGCTCCAGAGTTTGTCAGAAAATTGATGAAACCGATAACTATATGGTAACAAGTTCTCAGGTATTTGAGTGAAGCAAGGTTGGGTTTAAAATGGTCCGAGGGACTTGGAAATCACGTCGTTTTAGTCAGCCTCGCAGACAAGCAAACGTGCACTCTTAATAAAACAGATGGATACAAATATGTTCCACAAACAATCACGTAGGTCACGTCTCGAATTGCGCGTAGTGTGAAACGCACCTTTTAGTGATCACCAAAAGATAAGGTAGGTAGACTTGGTAGGTACATGAGTGCAACAAATACTTGCGCAATTGGGTTATACTGGAATTTGTGGTGGCCGTTTGCAAGCAAAAGCCTGTTATATATATATATATTGTCGTTAATCTTACTGAGAAGTGTAGACAGTGCGTGTTAGAAATAGTGTTCCATAGGCGTTTTATTCTAAAAAAACTATTCAGGGAATTTTGAATGAAAAGCCTTGCTGCAAATTTTTCTCTTACGCAGGATGACACATGAAAGATACAAAGCCTTTGTGGGGATGAACTGACCATACCATAATAAAGCCTACTGATCCGTTCACGTGTGTCTGTGGGTACACTTGTCCTCAAGTCTGTTCAAGTAATACACGAAGTCGCACAACGAAAATTCATGAGTCACCGTCGTGAACAAGCCTCTAGGTCGTGGTTGTCTCCAGCAATCGACTGACAGTTGTAAATTCCAGTGTGGTTTGCATGGGTCTCCCTTCCGCTGCAACGCTTCTGACTTTTCAAACAACGTCCTATTCAAACACAGAATCTCATTAAAGCCCCTTGTTCCAAGCAAAAAACTCAGTGTGAACTTTTGAACACCATTATTTCCAACCGCTCAGTAAACTTTATTTCCCTCACGCGATTTCCTAAACAGGTTTGTTGTGTTCGCAATTAGGAAGTTTTCCATATCAGTACTCGTGCGATTTTGAGAATACCAAGCAATTTCTGATGAAGTGATTATCTAGCTTGTTCTCTGGGAGTATTTGCCTCCACCTTTCTCGCTTTACCACTGTGACTTCGTCATCATCAGTTTGACTGAAAAGGTCAATTTGACTGACCGCTCTCATAATTAGGAATCACTGCGATGCATCCACTGTCCTTGGCTAGTCCCAAATTCTCGACCTCATGAAATGAACCATTTTTTGTTAGGTTTATCCGGGTAATTTGTGCGTCACGAGGCGTAGATGATCAACAAAACAAATAAAGACGCGATCTTTATATCGATGAACTAGTGTATGCGGTCCAGAAGGACAATACTGTCACAAAAAACTTCCAGTTAGGTGGACATATGATGTTGGTGCTATTTATGATAAATGAACACCTGAAGCCTCTATTATTGTCGGCCAGGTTGAAAGAAGTTCCTAAGGCACAAACTTGTCAATCTATTATTTTGTGCGGTAGTAAACTACGGAATCAGATTTTTAACGTGTGACTAAACTGCTGTTTCGAAAATGAGTACCACTTTTCAGTTTTTCTAAAAATTCAGCTTAGCATGATTCTATGGTCATCAGATTGTTCACCTGATGCAGGTAAGTTCACCAGCATCAAATTTTTGCATTCATCTAGCTTCTGCATGATGTGCTCAAAAACATGTGATGAGTAGTGCAATGAGCAGCAAAACACTGACAGTTAAACCAACAACTTTCTGACGTTGACAGGTAAGATGAGCCTGATGGTGAGCGGAATGATTGTAACTTTGAAAGAACACAAAAGAGGATGCAAAAGTGTTACAATCACCAGCTTGTAGAAGAATTTGGCTTATGTCAAGGGAATTCAAATGGAAATGATCGTACGTCATAGAACCTTTGCTGTTCAGGAAAAAAAGTATGCTTCGACAATCAATTCTGAATCAAGTTATAAGCTCCTTGCTAGCAAAAGACATTGGGCGTAACGTTTCAGCGAAATTCAATGTCAGGCAAACGCTTTGGTCGCAACATTTTTCGAACATGCTGATAATTGTGAAACGTTTTTGGTTTGATGATAGACTCAGCAGGTCCATAAAGGGAACTGATTATCCATTTGTACACACTGGTGGTCTTTGAAAATCAGTCGGCATAAGATATACGGCAAATTGCATAGAAAAGCGCGGTAAAGATGTTAGTCACAGATACATGCAAGACGCTAATACATGATTGCAACTACAGTGGGATCGGTGACAAAATAGCGCAACCGATTAAAGTAGGAATTTCAACTGTCATAAAAATTTGAAAATTGCACGTCCACGATCTTGGTTGTGACCCGAGCTCTGAAAGGGGAGCTTGTGCACACAGAGCAGTCTGGCATCCACTTGAGTGGTAAGGCGGAAGAGCAGAACCTTGTAGCAATATTTTGCGACCATACCAGAGAAATCAACGAAGGTATGAAGTCACATGTGGACATGTTAACCTCAGCCCTTTTTGCGATAACTGGCTTCGAGCATTACTGTCTCCCCGAGACAAACAACACGTTGTCCTAATCAAAATTGTGGATAGGTTTTTTTAAGGTTTATATGGTGAGATGAAGCTCACCAAGGATTTAAATCAGGATTAATCCTCAGCATCAGAACGGCGAACCCAGGAATTTTATCATATCCAACGTGTCTTTATAGTGATGTAGGTAGTTTACAAATGGCGCACCACTCTAGAGGGGACCGCGAACCTTCTGCTTCCAGAATATTCAGCACCTTTTGATGCGTTATCTCCCCTGAACGAATGTGGTTTTACCGCTTTCCCAAGTAATCACAAATGAACCAGGTAAGGAGTACTCTGATTGTATGTTTTGAACAAGCCAGGATACTCTTACTAGTACTCAAGCATTCCAGAGAGCTGCGCGAAAAACCATAGTGGTTGTTTTTGGGTTTTGATTGTCGGTTTTTTCCCTGAGCTAGGCAATTTGCTTGCAAACGTTTCACCACTAGTCGAGACGACATCTTCAGTGCGTTAAGATTGGAACTGCGTGTTTGTTGCGCATGCATGTCAACCTGCATGTGACCCGCATGTCATGCAGGCCAACTTTGACCTATCAGTGATAACCCGGGTGGTCATTCCTGTTGGCTAGTTAGACGACTTGCTTTCTGACTGTTTGGTGTCCAGTTAGCCTTGAGATCTGTCATCTTCTGAACCCACACAATGAGCTTTATTCGTCTGCCTCCACACTAAGTCCCGTTTCTTGATCCGTTGGTTTAATGGTCAAGCCTTACTTGGTGTAACCCTTTAGCTGACGGTCCCTCACTCCTATCGATGCATAGATAGGATCGATTTCAATATGCCGGTTAACTGAATTCATTTTCGCAGTATCTGTTTTCTAGAAATTCCATCTCGTGCCTTTTACTTTTGCGCGCCACAGCCTTTATGTTTTGTGTTCTTCCTGATCTTCATCAGTGAAAATAAAAGATAGTAGAGGTCATTCATTTCCATTGTTCTTGATTGAAAGTACATAGTTTCTGTTGCTACCTTTTGCTACCTTTTGCCGCATGTTCAGGTTTAGTTTCATTATAAGCAGCGAGAAAAAACTGTCACCTTTCGCAGCCTATTTTAGTGTGTATCGACATTTTTGCCTTCGAATGTATTCAGAGATTTGGATTAGTTGTCCAGTTGACTATCGCAATTAGTAAAGGGGCTATGACTTAAGTACTAATTAAATAGGCTCAATGGTGAAAAATCGAATAACATTTCTCGTAATGAGTTTGTTAGACTTTCCTGGAAAGCATATTAATGTGTAGGATATAGTTTGAACGAGACATTCTAGTTCGAGGATGTGTTGTGCAATCTGTGTTCTGTGAATCAGCATTTTAAACCTGAATGCAGGTAGAATAGCAACAATTTAAAAACCGATATTAGGCCTGTATAGACTCTGCGGTAAGCCATGTAGAAAAGATCCATGACTCTGCATCATTCCTCATAGTTTAGGTAGCGTAGTTCATGTGCCATTCAGATAGCCAACTTGTTGAATTCTCTCTAGTGCCACAAATTTACCTGCCATGGTATAGAAGGCCAACTAAGTGGCATACCATTTGGCCGGTCCAATCATTGTGTAAATCGTCCGGTCGGACCAGTGCTGAGAGTCCTGATGAAGACATCATTTTTACTGCAATGCCATTTTGACTCTCTTATCAGCCACCGTAAAATCAAGACGACCTAGATTTCTCTCATTAATTGGCTGTCCATTCAAACATTCATATCTATCTGCCATGGAGCCCAGGTTTAATTGTGATTAAAAGAGGATAACCGAATGAGTTGTTACACAAGAATATAATACATGCCTGAAAAAGTCAAAAATCCAGCATCCAAAATATGGCTTTACAAATTTGGAGCCACCAATAGAAAAGAGCATGAGAGACCTAATGTCAAAACCGAGTTTGTCTGGATAGATCTTGAAAACAAACAGCGTATGTATACAGACTCCTGGGCTAAGCTGCAAGAGAGGAAATTAAACTAAAGCACGCCACTTATTTTCTTCCACATGAAAAGTTTTTAAGCCAGTGATCAGTTGCCCCTGGCTTCATGCAAATAAAAAACTTTGAGGCACCATACTGCAGTTGACATGGCTGAAGGATCTGTGGAGAGTTTCATCCAATCATTTTTGGTTAGTAGTGGACTGGTAAGGTAGTACTACTCTCCGATGAATCCGAAGAATTTTGTAGGACAAAATATGTTCTTCCAATAATCGCTTTACTCTTTCGAGCGACATGGGCTACTGAATGAGGACCAAGTAAAACATTATTTGAGTCTGCCGTCATGTCTTCTGATTACTTTGCTCCTGAGATCAGCCAGATTAGTCAGTAATCAGATGCGATCAGCATATGTGTGCTTGTGTCTAGCTATGTGTGCTAGCTCTTTGTGTGTCTATCCGTGGTTATATGCTTTGGCTAGGGTGTGCTTCCGTTTGTTTCTGTGTCTTCTGTGATACATCACTGTTGAGATTTCTGCTTCACATTTGGCCAATGTGTCTACTAGGTTGTTTAATAAGTCCAAGTCAAATGGATAGGATGCAAGCTCCATCGTTACATATGAGGCAGTCTACATGTGCGTTGATACCTAGTGAAAGTGCGTTCCAAGTTTGATCTGAATCCTGACTGAAGTATAAGTGTGTCATCGAAATCGATTTGGTGGTTTGACTCGAGTAAGTGGAGTGCGATGGTGGAGCTGCGTTCAGGTTTTCTAAACTCACTAACAGCTCGGAAAATGTGCTTTCGAGTGCCTGCGCATGGGCCTCTAAATCTCAGAACGGTCACCATTACTCGACAACTTGCGTCAGAACCGGATTTCGCTGAGGCCAAAGGGCCGTGGATGCAGGGCAACTGTAAGGGCCGTCCCAAGCTATAGTTGTTAGGCTAGATTACTCCGATCCGAGGATCTTAGCCCGTTTCAAGTGTTTAATCACCGGTGTCTCCGCAGGATAGCAAGAGTAAGCTGGCTGCAGCGAGTTCGCAACTGTGTGGTGCGTGAGCGACTACCTCGTTAGAGCAACAGATTATACTCCAAAGGTTGAGGTGCCCGGAGCATTTACTTCGTCTTCTTCAACACCGCCATCCAAAGAAAGCACTGTTATCTGTTCAGAGCAGCGAAAGGCTCGGGAGGAAAGGCCATGACACGGCCGCGTGAAATAAAGTCCGCTGCAATCAGACAGCGCTATGGGATCTTTGCACCTTTCTGGCTGGGTCCCACATGATCCTGCTTGAAGGGGGTTGAAAACCCTGGCCATAGTAGCGCGTATGCTGTTATTTCATGGCCCTACTGTCCAACTTAAGTTCGCTTCTCTTTAATCAATAGAATTATATTGAGCGAGGCTTGCAGGGGACACTGGATTGAACCTGCTGATGGCACCTTACTGCGACATGATACTGAGCCGTGTTTATTTTAATGCCGCCCAAAGATGTGGGCACCTTATCCTTGGTCGCTTTCCTTAAGGACGCAATTCTTAGTAGCATCAAGCAGTTTTCTTCCCTTTCCACTCTTTACCGAGGCTTTCATCCATCATGGTTAAGCACAAGTGTGTGCTACTGGTACAGTGATGTTGCTGATGAAGGAGCTATATTTTGACTTTATGTTTTTCGTGTTGTGCATCAATCAATCAATCAATCAGTTTGTCAGCTATAAACTGTGCATCATTAGCACATTGGTTCCAACTGCTACAGCTTCGATCACCGGAAAACGGGATAGTGTGGGACATATAGCCAAGCCTTGGAGACGATAGCACGTTTGTTTAGTTCGGGAACTGAGTAGCTGCTCGTTGAAGGCGATAGCTCTGATGCACTCGCGCCACTGACTGC
The DNA here is from genome assembly GCA_004794785.1 of Opisthorchis felineus. Lineage (NCBI taxonomy): Eukaryota > Metazoa > Platyhelminthes > Trematoda > Opisthorchiida > Opisthorchiidae > Opisthorchis > Opisthorchis felineus. The sequence goes on along the minus strand of SJOL01009644.1, from coordinate 124,133 downwards.
GCGATTGTGTCATTCCTGCCAGTGGCATTAGCGACTAATGAGCTGAGTCCCGGGATCACCATTCAGAGAGGCGGCAGTTGCCGATCCGGCTCAGTTCACTGGTTAGTGTTTTCATACTTCGTTGCCAGGTCATACATTGTCCACCTCTTAGTCGCTTCTGCTCAGCCAAGGCGCAGGCGAAAGAGCTCTGTGAGGCAGACGGTCTTCCGACATGCGGAGTACGTGTCCTAAAAAGCATAACCTATGGAACGTGCGTAATTCACTTATCGCGGGAGAGTTCCTTTTTCTTAAGACCATCTGGCGTACCTCAGCACTACCAAGCCAGACCTGACGAAAGCTCCGGAGACACCAATGGCCGCAGTGTTAACTCTGCCCTCTACATACAAACTCACATCACGTTGGCGCCATAGGTATAGATTGTTGGCAAAAGCTGCCCTGGTTTTTCCGATTCGAGAAATAATCTCATCTCCAGCCAGTCCACCGAAACTTACAAAACGGTTCAGGTAAACAATTTACCCACCGCGTTGATTGGCTCGCCCGTAAGCATGAGGTGTGGGTCTTATCCCACCAAGTCTTTTACAAGCGCTTTACACTCTGCAGGTGTAAAGAGCATGCCAAACGAGGCGGCAGAGTTATTTAGGTTATTTAAAATCGTCTGCATTTGGAAAGGATCTGAACCACAGATAGCAATATTGTGCACACTCACTGTCTGTAAGTAAACGTCCTGGGAGAATTTCGACTTTCGAGGTTTCGGAGGCAGGCAGAGAAGTTTCAAGCAGCACATCGATGACAAAGCTGAAGAGTAAAGGCGAGAAAGGACATCCTTGTCTTACACCACCGGACTTTGTAAACTCAGGTGAAAGTTTGCCGTATATTCGTACGCCAAAGGAGTTCGCATACAGTACCCTATGAAGGGATATAAATTTGAAATGGACACCTTTGATCGCCAGACATTGCTAAAGTTTCTGACGATCAGCAGAATCAAATAGAAAAACTACCAATTTGGGAAGTTCGAAGGAGTGGTGTTGTTCAGAATTTGTCTCACGATAAAGATATGGTCGACGCATCCTCGACCAGGGCGAAACATAGCCTGATTCCCACGAATATGTCTCTTCCAATAATCTATTAACCGGGACAAATTAATTTAAGAGAGCACCTCAGATGCGATGGATACCAGGCTCATACCCCAATGGTTTTCACATGACGTTCTTGCGATTTTTTTTGAAACTGGAATGACGGTCAAGGAGCCCCATTTGGCTGGCAATCTGTTTTCGTTCCAAATCTTCTGCAGGGTATACTAGGCGTTTTGGACCAATTTTCACACGTAGTTTTGTCGTTCATATTCATTCGTTGCGGTAATTGTGCCTAGTCGTACTTGCCATCAGGTCTGTGTATTCTTTGACATAGTTCAAGTGAGAGCTTGCAACAGTCTGCTGCTCTTTTTGGCATATCTTCTTCAATGCTGGAAAAATGTGAGGCATCACCCATAGAGTTTGTGACCTTTTTACCATAACGCTATGTTACACGGCTTTTATAGGTTCCATCGCAACTGTCCTCATGCAATTTCAAAGTATGTAGTTGCCTTTTTGACAAAAATACGACTCACGCATACAAACGTGCAAAGTAAAGAAGTACCATCAAATTTCCGAACAGTACTGCATCGTTAGTCAACCATCAAGGACTTTACTCTGGCTACATGCCTCCATAATTCGTTATGTCACCGTAAGTATAAAGGAATACTTGATGTTTCTGCAAAATCTAAACAATTTTCAACTTATCATTTGCCCACAGACGCCTTTTAGATTTCGCCATTTAGTGTAAAACGAATTTGGAAATTTGGAAATGTTGACTTACGGCTCACACTTTATTGCGTGGCTCCTGTCTGTCTAAGGTAGGTTTTTTGGCGCATCCAATAAAACTGGTGTACAATCTCTGGCGGCTAGCTTACTGAGTTGTGAGGTGGCTGAAACGCAAATCATGCCTATAAATTTAACCAAACAGCTCTTTGTTCTTCCAACTGATGCAAAAGTATTTATTTCTTTATGACACTAAGAAGAGCAGTTTTTTGTAATGCATGGAGTGAATACTAAAATGAATTAAATACAGAGTATATGGGATATGGTTATATGATTATGTAGTTATTAACAAACTTAATTCCCGGAGATCAACAGTAAAATTCCTGAAAAATTGTCTTTGGCGAGAAAACCACAATGCCATAATTCGAGTGGGTTAGTCTCCCTATAGTAACCAAAGAGTTTGCAAGCCAGAAGCACTTTCACTAGTTCCACAGGTCACCTTTACCCTCATTTACATATTTTTGGTGATATAACCTCTTATATACATAGAAGTAGGGATACACCTCAAACATGTTCTACATCTGACCGCAGATGAAATCCCTGTAAAAAAATCCAATAAGCCATTGATCTTAAAGGCTCCGAACTTCATTTGTTCTTATCTTGTTAGATTCACAATATATTGTTTCTTTTAAATGATATAAGTCATTTAACACAGGTGTTTGTATCAGGTTTGAGAAATTGTTCTCATCAGCAGCACAAACCGCACCTTTCGTGTCCATTCAATGCGACAGTGAATACATTCAACAGATCTAAATCCAGACTCTGTTATGGGCAGTTCCAGCTAAATATTGGTGCTTTTGCTACAGTTATTCGGTTTTTGCTGAATGCCAGCTCTCTTTTGCCAAGCCCTATCAACAATCTGTGAGAAATTCTTACAGCATGATTATATCGTTTAGTTTAGTAACGGCAGTAAAAAGATATTTCGTCGGTAGTTTGCGTCAAACTGGGTCACAAGTCAAAAGATATCTGAAGTTCATGGCTAGTAATATTTCAATAATATGACCAGCTGCACTCGTATTTCCCACGTTTTTACTGAACAAACGTTTCAAAACGCAGACTCGGCACTGGGACTTGTTTCTTTTGTTCCTACACCAGAGAAAAATATCATTAGTATCAACAACAAAGAGAACATGGTAGGATGCCATAAAAGAAGACATGCAGACGTCATAGCCCTAAGTCGTCCTTCAGGTTTATTGGTCTAAGAATTTACTGCAAAATGCAATATAAACCTCTTTACTTGCTGCAGTTAATAAGCGGCTAGATGAATACTGAGCTACCCGGTCTCCAGTTTGCAACTAGTTACTAAGAGGAATACTCACTTAAGTCTATTTGCACCAGGTCGTGGAAGTCAACGGTCTATGTGTGCCCATCGTACAGAATTAGGCAGCGTCTTTTGAAGTGTGGCTAACACAATCAGTAAGTTTATAAACTGTGACCATTTTTCAAATTTGGTAAGTTTCTTCTGAGATACCTGAAACCAGTATGGGTCACCTTTTTCGAGGGGAAGACGGAGAAATAATTTTTGGCCACAGCATGCAAGTAGGTTCCAAAAAATCCTAGATTCCCCTTAAACGTCGCAGCAGATTGTCATTTGAACTCATGGTGAAAGGTAAATTCCAAAAAAACAGTGAAACTCAAATAAGTGGTAAAATTTGAGGTTTACAACGGCTTCACAGACCTCTTGAAACTACGTGTTTGAATTTCTTAGATTGATGTGTATTGCTTCATTCTGGCAGCCATCAGTTTACGTAGTGGTAATATGGCTGTCTACCGTGAAAGAAAAAACAATGGGTCTCTTCGTTTTAATTTGATTAGAGAAATTGTATCCTTTTGGAAAAAGGAATGTGCCTCAGAGCACAAACTAAACAGCCGCAATGTTTTTATTCAAACAGGCATCAAGACAGTTTTTTTCAACAATATTAGTCTAGAATTTACCCCTTGCTTGACAAGGTTTATACCCTTCCTTATATCGCTACTAAGAAATTTGACAGATAAAAGTAAATTTGAGAGCACCCAGCAAGATTGTAATCAGTTAGAAAAGGCGTAGACTACATCTTATTGCATAAAATACTTGAGTAAAGCTTCTCTTCATACAGTTAGCTAGCAGTTGTTCTTCCCCTGACTTCAACGCAGCCTTTGATTCTGCACATGAAGTAGCACTTCTAAGTATAGTTTGGCAGAGAGGATTTCTTTGGAAGTTTGTAGTTACATGTCGCTCCCATCATACTGACTCCTTTGATTAGGCTTGAGTTCACAGACATACCTCCAGCGAGATTTTTCAACCAGTTGAGTTTTCAAAGCCGTTGTTGTCACCGTTTTTATTTGCTTCTATCATTAATACAGACATGAAATGCACAATTCTAGGAGTCACAATCCTAAAAGTTGAAATTGGAAAAGATGGGTGGTTTTTTGTGACACGGATAATATGGTTTCGTTGTTTGGCTATCCTCATTTATAAAATCTGTGCCAAATATAACGTCGAAGCTCCCTCGTTTCGCCGGGCCTTCTATATCTTACGACTAACGGGTACTGCGTCATGCTGTTCAGTACCGTTGTGCTTTCCTAAAACTTTGAAGTAAAAAGTTAGACTCACCTAAAAGTTCTAACGGTTGCATTAGTATTCACTTTATTGTGGCTTTCAAAGTTATTACACGATTAAAAAACGCTCAAGCAAACTCTTTTAACTAATATTGGCTACAGCGTCAAATACGTGCTTCGCAGAAGCTAACAAGGCGAGTGCAGCAAATGTTTTACTTCATGATTCCAAAACTTGGCCCTGCAACCTAACTACTTTAAGCGCATCCAAATCTTTGGTCACCGGCACTCTTGCAGCATAGCGGTAGTTGCTAGCTACAGCTCACACGCCCTGAAGTAACGCGTAAGCAGTCATTCAGTAATAAAGCAGAACTATTCGGGAGGAGGATGAAATATATCAGGCAGGAATGTGCTATACGGATCCAACCACAGCCATCCAAAATGATTTTGATTCCAAACTCGTGCTTGCAGGTGGCATGTCAGCTATGCATCAAAAAGGTATTACCGTTTCTGTAAAACGCATATAAATTTAGGAAATCCTGGTCAGCAGCAACATATATGAAGTTTCGAAACGCAGCAAACATCTTGTTACGCAAAGTAACACGTCACAAGATCTGATTAGTGGTGCATCACCGAGAAGAAATAACTCACATAAACCATGGACGACAGCAATGTGCAGCAAGCTGCATTGTTTGTTTTCACATTGTGGAGTTAAAATTCACTATGCCCAAAGCCTGACAAATTGTTATTGGTTGCCTGGTGGAAAAATAGCGAAATCATAATAAAGGAAGATATTTTGGACTATTTTGAATATTTTTTGCGCACCTTCTCTCGCTGCACCAAAACAGTAGCCGTAGTATAGGATACTGTGAATAAGTTAGCGCATCTGTATTGTGATTTAAATGATTTTTGCAACTATCAGCCGTCCAGTTTTTCAGTACATAGTCCATTTTCACACAGCAACGTGGTAAATTTACCAGAAGAGGACAAATACTGAGAAGCAGACTAGTAGAGGCGTAGATTAAAATTTAGGATATAAAAAATATATAGCCTATTCTCAGTACAAGCTATCTTAGGATTGACCATTCAGGCTTACTCATGCCGCCCACCTACAGTTCACGTTTTCTATATGTTCACTCAGAAGGCGTTCCATTGACATTTTGATTAAGAAGCTTACTTTTCCTCCAAAATCCTAAAGGGCGCTACTTTATCCCCATTCTTCTTGATTGTTTTAGGTGATTCGAGGCTCTTTCAACAACTTCTTGGTCAACAACCTTCAACAGCTTCCATTATGTGAGTGCCACAGCAGCTATTTTCCAACATCTAACCAAATCGCCATAATGGGAAAAAACATATGAAAAAATAACTACCATATGCAAAATCAATAATCAAGGTTGAAGAACCTCAAGAACAAACACGATCCTGGAAGCCCTGGTAGATACCTTGAGCCTGCACATCATTATTATTGATGTTCGCACAGCTGGTGTTGTCCCGTGTATATCCCATCATAATGATTGTGTTAGATGTTCCGAGCCGTTTGTCGTGATACCACCCAGCAGTAACTTCTGCAAAGTTCTGATCAAGCAAGCACTTGAATTTTTGGCAGCATCAGCCTGGATTAGCTACGCAGAAGATTTGTTCCAGCCAGCGGTTACACAACACAAATTTGACACATGTAAGTGAATCCGTTCATTCACCTTACTTTACACTTGTATCCGTCACCATAGAGTGTGTTGTGCAAGCTGTTGGAGACACATGAAGAAGCTCTGTGTGCTCTTTGTATTACACCAATTTGAGGATAAACATGAAGCCCATGTACGAACTTTGTATTCTGGCTTTGAACATTCTAGAACCTGGCATGTCTTTGTGTGATTCCCCCATCACATCTCCAACCTACCACCTTTTTGGCCGGTGTACTTTTAAAAGCTTATTGTCTGTAGATCGTGTATGGGTGATATACTGGCTGTCTTTGGTTGAACGACCGGAGATTTCAGCATTACGAAAAGCGCTGGGCTTCTTTTATGGAAGGTCTTCCCGAGCACCCGGATATCCCTGAGACCACTAGCTCATGCATTAAGTAACTTTGTGTATACCCTTCCAAGTCGTGTGCTGCCCGAAAAGGGGCCATGTGGCCGCCCTACGTGCTGCACGTCTCTTTTTCGCCTATCAGGCCAATCACCATAATCTTAGGCCAGTTGACGTTGGTCGCAACTTTGTATTTCACGCTGATACATCTTCCTATCATGAAGGTCGGCTTTTGGCAGCCGTCTGTCTTGCCGATTCTTCAACTGATTCCACAGCTTAAAGCCGTCAACAAACAGTAAGCGTGACGGACCGGGATAGCACGGCAGGAGGTTGTTCTAGACTGTAGATATCAAGAAATATAGAACGGCCAATTTCTTGACCCGACCGGTAGCCCGCACGAATTGGCAGTAAACCTTCTTGATTCTCAGGTCAAATTTCCTTTGACTGACAAAGGCTTTTACCCATGTGTAAAGCGATCCTATCATCCCGGCTGTATGTAGTTTTGGCAGTGTTATAGTATGACATCGAATGTTTTGCTGAAGTGCTGAAGTCCGAAAAACTATGTGCATTGGCCGCCGGTATTCCATTATATTGTACCACATTCGCCGCTTGGTCAACAGGTTTGTGAGGCGAGATCATCGGCAAAGGAATCCAAGTTGAGTCCGGTAGAATTGACTGCAATGGCAAAGGTGGATGTCCGACGTCTGTTAGATTAATCGTACTGAGGACTTTAGGAGCCACCGACCCCAGAGGCATGGGTTTGTAGTCATTCAGTTACAGTTGCGCTTTTTGAGAAAGGCCTCACTGAACCTGTGTGACGGTACTATGAAAGTTCCACAGTCATCGGAACTCGTTTTGCAGGCAGGCTAGCGGTAGTTTCAAGATACACATAATGTCCTTAAACAAACTCCAGATTATGTAGTGGCTTCTGGTTACAGTTCAGTTGCGGAGTATTGATGCTTACGACGCCGCCACTAAAGTTCTCCTGTAATTTCGTTTGCTCACCATCACCATCCATTTGCATTCACTTTTAGTGCTTTTACAATGCTTCGAATCTGCACCGGTGACTTGAACCTTGTCTTCGGATGATATCTGCGCTGCAGTAATTGTTGGTTCCCTAGCGGAGGTAGTTTTGTACCTGTATCGAAGCAGCCAGCGGAGAGTCATCACTCAATCATAATTTGTTAGTTGAAATTGGGTGATAAAATATCAACCCGTCAGATTAACGGTCACTTCGATGTGACTGGCAGTCGTCCAGTAAATCCTGGTTCCACCACATGAACCAATACCTTTTAAATAGCAGAGTACAGGCTTTGAAAGAAGCCTCAGATAACCTGACAAAAAAGACAAAAAAGGTCGGAGTAGACGAATTCTCCGTCTCTAAGCGAGTGCCCCGTTTTGTAGTTGGCCGACGACGATGTACATGTAAACATTGACACAGTTTGTACCCCTAGTCTATTCCTTGAAAATTATCAACCATGAAGAACCTTCCCTTACGATCAGTGCTGTTATTTTCTCAATAATTTCAAGCACATGGCATGATGGCTTGAAAAATGTACCTCCATTGCACACTAGAATCGGAAAAGTAGAGCACATCCCATCAATTTTCAGAAGTTATCGAACAAAAATCAACATCACCCGAAAGATAATGAAAGACACTTATCAATTCACTGATTGGCCTTCGTTGAAAGCGCGTAGCTCACGATAACGCATGGCGTTCAACCAAAAGATGCGCTTGTTCAGTTAATCCACTTTCAATCTTGTTGTTGGCCTGCACACAGACAATAACTAGGTCAGGTTCAGGTTGTTCAGAGCAGTGGAGAACCTGACCTATGTCCCAGTAGTCCTGTGGATACAACATTTGACATAGATCGGTCCCGGAATTTGAAATTTTAGATATCCAAGTGGTGAATCATGCCTCTGAGAATTTGCAGTGATGCTAAAGCTGTTTATCCTCCGCTTTTGGGAATCCAGCGAGCTATCTTGGGTCAGCTGAGATACACGGAGATCATCGGCGAACAGTGGATTTGCGAATGGACTGATTTTTACACTCTGTCCTGTATCATGTACAGTGCAGGGACAGTATCGCAGGCCATAGCCCACCATGGGAGGTGGTCACTGGGTTGAATCCTTTCCAACAATGATGCGGCAGTTAATCGAGAAGATCGCCGCAAAAACAATCACGTCTGCCGGAAAGTGGTATATCTGACACGTGCACTCATTTGAATATCCGTTAAATGAGGCCGTGTTGGCCGCTGGTAGCAAAGGGCGGCGTACACTGACAGCGACACGTTCAAATATTTCAGGACAAATAGATGAAGGCGAGGCTCTCCTTCTCCCCCAGCCGTACGTGCAGGTTCACGGGTGTGCAGCAATATTCGTCAAGCTTTGGATACATGTACAAGATTTTCTCCACGGTTCACTGGATGTGGTTTCTGGTGAGCATTCCAGGGATGAAAGTCTCTAGAAAATAACTAGGCATTTTAGCATATTTTGGAATGCGTATTTCGCGACGCGTATGTTTTTGTACGGTGCGATGGAACGTTTTGGCCCTGAGTTCCAATGCCTGATAAGTGGCGCAGTAATTTAGAGAGAACGTCAAAAGAGGGAATGTTTACCGGTGGATCACACTTCATGTTCTACCGTGCACTCAAGTCTGTTTCTTAAAGGGGGCCCTACCGAAACGGTGTGTGCAGGTGGGGATTTCATAACCTTGTATATCGTTCAGTAAAGTTGGTTGGGGTTATGGTTGTTTTCGGATTGGTTTGTATTCCGGCTTTCAGCAGTGGCCACCAGTTTTCAAGGTAAACAAGCATACTCCGAGAATATTGCGGAACCGGATGAGGGTGACAACGCTATCCATAAAGTGGCAGATATGTACATGCCGAACCAGGGGTTATTCAAAATGGAATCCATTAAATTGCAGCCCAGTCCAGTCATCCCGATCATAATTTCGCCAGCCATGAAGTGATTTATGCAATTCCTTTGGGCAAGGCTTAAACTACCAACATTTTCCTATTTATATTAGGATGGTGTCCCCTCGTTCGGCACGCTACCATTTATCTCGAGATTATATAAACCTGACAGATAGCTCAGCAAACTTAAAATAATCAATTGCCCGGCCAAATGGCATTTGTTGGTCTGCACAAAAGGGTGTCTATGGTAAGATAATTATGATGATTATTTCTAACTTGTGGGTGGCATGCCATCAGGAATGATCATAAGGTTACAGCCCAAATTAAACCATGACTGGCGGGGATTGTAGTTACAGGAAGTTCTGGGAAAAGAGACAGTGTCATAGGCATGAGGCATTATCCGATGTAGACGTGGTCCTCACTAAACCGGCACGGGCAGCGAGGCACAGTTATTATGCTTACTTGGAGAACATCTAGCAATATCAGGTCGTTAGGATTTGAAGGTTGCGGGCAAAAACAAAACAAGGGAGTGAAGAACAAGCGGCTTTATAGCATTTCCAGTTAAATGACACAATCGGGACGAGCTCAGCCCGGCAGGAACAAACAGAAAACAACAGTACTCTTGTATTGATTTCGTGAATTAACGGCCGTGCTCAGAACTGCCGGCGATGGGCGATAATAATAAACGTATTATTATTATAAGCACCCGTGCTACTGGAGGGGTGGCGGGTATACGAACACACCATGGTTCAAAGCAACAGGACGACTCTCCCTGGAGGACGTACTGACCATCACACGAGGTTTTCAGCCCTCGTGAATGCTACCAGATCTGCAATGTGGCGTGCCACCATTCAGTCACAATGGCGGCTTGTGCATCAATAAAAACTCCAGCTATCAGATATTTTATCCGGTCGGGGAAAGCAAGTCCAGTAAAACAGCTCAGCCATTTCGAACAAGCAAACGGCAAACAGCCGGTGGAAAAGGCGGGTCATGTAGAAAGCAAACGAGGTGGCAGCTAACATTAGGACAATTAGATCAGAAGGGCGATGCACAGAGCGTGTGAACCATGGCTAAACGATGAAGGAGCGTGAGCTACTGAGCCAACCAGGAGCTCACCGCAATGTTACGTGAGCGTGTGCTTAATGGATTGCGTGGCGTATAATATTTTCGCAGATATGAAAAACTCTGACTTTTGTTTGGTTTATGTTGGTTAGGATTAGGCAGGACGAGGCACCACTCATTAAACAGAGCGGATAGAGTAGTTCAGGGCAGGGACCTAGCTGGAAGGAGCCTGGCATAAGTTGCTTCGGGAAGAAGCCGGGCCTGTAATAGAGCATACTCTGATCAAGCGGGCACTGCATGTAAATGCTACTTCAGGCAACTCAAAGAGGTAGCAGGCATAATGAAGAGGTTATTTTTTAAATTATTGTTTTAATTTTTATTTTTCGTCCACTAATCGTACCTTCGTCAAACTCAGAGGTGGTTTAAACCCCGTTCATAAGAGAGATCAGAGGGTGGTTGGGCATTGAGTAGGGCGGCTGCCGCCTCACACTAGAGGAAGTTATGTACAGACCGTGAAAACGTATGTGGGTGTGTGTTATTTCGGAACCGATCGGGGGGACATTTCCAGATGCGAGTGTGGTAAACCAGGAAGAAGTAGTGGCGTAGGTATGTACGCTCTGGAGTGCACACCGAGAGGTTGCTGGATTTGTGGTATTTATAGCGAGTATGTTTTTTTACGCTTGGCCCAGCCTCTGCTATAAAAGCATTTCAGTACAACAGACGGTGTAGGAGAGATAGATTTAGCTTTAACCGTCTGAGCCGTAGTGGCTCAAGGCCCAAGCTTATACAGCGGGAGAGGCAGAAGAGTGGGCTGGACTGTAGGAATAACATTTTGGTGAATGAACGTTAGACGTGCTCAAGTGCTGGTCTACAACTTTGGGTATAAAAAGAAGACAAAACAAGACAGAATTACACACTTGGTCGCTTGGCGTCTTGTGCCTCTATCAAGTGGCATACCAGCATTCTCAAGGGTGCGAACCGGGGTAGCCCGAGCTTTAGTAGTCTTTATTCCGTAACCAGCGGTTGTACAGAAGGCTATTTACCAGCCCCTTCCCTCATGTACATTGTTCCATTTCCCGTTAGTAGTTCCGAATAGACTACTTGCATTTCCAGATGACAGTAAAATCTGGTCACTCGATCGTAATTTCCTTCAAAGGGCTCGTATGTGCACTGCTCTTGTTTCACTTCCGACATGCCCTCACTATATCCACCGACTGTTCCATTGCAATTTCTCGGCAACGCACCTCGTAAATTTGTCGTCCGGTCTTCAGCCAGACAAATTAGATCCCAATATTTTATCGGCACCGAGATGGTGGCTAGTGGGTAGCTCCAAATTACACTCGCTGCAGACGCACCTTCAATCAGCCACGACGGCCACCGATTTCGCAAATTTTGCTCTCTTGTGGTTATTCCGTATCGATCAAGCTAATTTTCTCCCATATTCATTCTTTATCTATCCTGATCTCAAAATTGTAACCGTCTTTAGCCGCACTGCTTTAGGGAAAACTAAGCCGCACTGAAGGATTTTTTTCGTTCGTCCATCAATCTTAAAAGATGCATCGGTCTCATCGAAAACTTATTGTCAGGGAGCGATGGGGACACTTGACGTGGCGCCTCGTTGGATTCACAACCAGAACTCCGAAACTGATGTCCCCATCCTGTGGTCATGAAGACCATCGAATTTCGGTTAGCTGCCTTAACCATGCTCCAAACCTAAAAGCTGTCTACATCGCCTTGGTTCTACCTCGTGCAGGCGCACAAACCACAGCGCACGTCGTCAGGCATACCACCAAAAGAGCGCTGTTAGATAGTTGTCTCATGGACCAATTTAGGACTTACAGTGGTACCAACGCGTGTTCTTGATCTTCCATTCACAATTAGAGTCATCCTACCCGAATGAATGTTAGGTCGGAAAAGGCACTCCACCCGCATTCCATAGATGTACAAGCGCACTGGGTCATATGAACCTGTTGGGTATCAAATATTCTTTCGGAGCTACGATTGTCATCCTTAAGGTGAATCGTACCAACTGCAACTAAAAAGATCCACGGCTTACCGAATTCACTGAAGCCAACGGAACCATTTATGACCATGCTCGACTGACTTATTGAATCTAGTAGCCCTCATTTTCTTGTCATTTAAACTGAACTTGATTTGCCCGCTAGCTATGAAGTTTCAAGGCTATTTCCATTGGCGGGCCATAGTTGTGGTCGTCGTGGCTGTGGTGTGAAGTCCTTGGCTAGGGATTGTGTACAATGTGTCGGGACGCTAGGCACCATATGATTACTCGGAATATATGCATATGTTTTGCTGTATACGCTGTTTTCGGGATGAAAATTCCATGTGGCCTATTCTGCACAGCATCATCTACTAGTGTAGCAGAACATCATTTGACGGCGCTGTTCACGTCAATTACCAATGGCACCACGGTAGATCAACATCAGCTCGAGGAGTTTCTCGAGGGTTTGCATTTGTCGCCTCCTGATCACGCGCATGATGAGGAGCACGTGCACAACGAAACGAGCGAAACCCATGTAAGTTTAATGATTGGTGTAATTTGAAGAGTATCTCCTACTCCGTTTTTCTCCAATCCCACCGGTTGCGTATTATCTCAGCGTAATATTTCTGGATTTGTGGCAATGCAGCAGTCGCCTATGTAACTCAGTATAGTTTAGGGATGGGAAACTGCATACCGCGTGACTTGGACATTGTTTGTACCTACTACACACTGAGAGAGATTATATTCCGTACTAGCTCTATAAAGTCAGTGTTACGCAGGCGGATTACGTTTTATGACTTGATTTTCTGCATGGAAAGAATGAGTATACCGCAAAATGATAAAGCAGGGGTACCGTCCATAGTAGTTTGTCAAAATCTAATCCTCGGAGATTTATGTTTGGAACATCCCTGAAAACGGACCTCCGTCACGGCAAACTAAATGCTGCGCTCTCATTTGCAGTGGATAGCACGAGTTAAACCAATATCACGTCACCGACAGAATAATTAATATAACTGATGACATCACCTGTCATGCATTAGAAGTTTTTCATAGACGCACAACGCAATTTGAAACACCTCTGTTGGATAAATGGTCTTTTCCTAAAATCCTCCTAATTCCGGTAGCAGATGAAAAGCTCGCGAAGGGAGGACGTGTGACGACTTACCCTTGGTTACCCAGTACTCGACCGTAGTCGAGCTGTGCATTAAAAAGCAGCAACCGGGAGAAGGGTATCCACCTGCAGGTATTTAGAATGTGGCCCTCTTGTTATACGTTGTTCTAACGGAGGACGTCATTCGAACGTCGACGACAAGTGTCAGATCGTTGTTGAAACCCAAAACAATTCTGAGACAGTCGCCTGTCGAGTCTCGAGAACCATGCACAGGCACTCGAAAAATGAATGACAGAAATTATTAGGCTGGTCAGTCACTACGCCTTTATGACCCGGGAACAATGGTGTGAGTGAATCGTCTAATACGTGATTAACTGCCCACCTGACAACTTTCCTTCGGTTGCTAATTTCCAGGCTTTGGTCCTTTTGTTTCATAATGAGTTTGGATCCATGTGCATAAGAACTGACAACTGGCTTGGGACAGGAAGCTATATTCTCTCGTCTCGCTCAGCCTAGGAAACAGACAAAGCGCCAAATCTTTGTAGGCCCTGTGGCGCAGTCGACTAACTGTTCCAACATTGAAGAACCTCATGCTTAGCACGTGGTTAAAATTAACGGTTACTCTCCGACTGCTATTTCGGGGATCTGGAAGGTCTGTAGAACTTCGTCAACTCGAACTAAATGACAGTAAGAATAATTTGATGACTTGATGATCATGTGATGAGACGAAATTGAAATTTCATTTGTTGATCTGTAGCATCCTTTTACATCGCTCGCCAATGCTTAAGTTACAAACACCAGAACAATTTTGATGAGTGTTCGCAGCTTCCTACAGATAGTGCGGACTATAAGGTTTTTCAAGATAGTGTCCTTGAATTATTTATTATCACAAACTCATGCTTGCGTCACAACATTTGGGACGCTAAATTGCGTATCCCGGGTGCCGGTGACTTTATAATAGGCGTGAGCAATCAACGCACACAAACGGCTCGTTAATACGGAACAGCGTTCCAAGGACATCATCGTTGTCACTAATAGTAGTTGTGAGGAAGAACTATACTGACTCCGGTTAGATGCAGACGGTATGCGGTGGGAGAGTTCAATATCTCCGGTCGAAACTGGATCAAATGCACTTGCAAACCAGATGCTCGTGTCACCGTAACACGTACAATAATGCAATGCATTGCAAGTTACTGCATACAGTGTATAGGACGTCATCCATAGCTGTCTAGATATACTGCTACAGCTTCGAAAGCGCGTACACGCAGCTCGCACACGGCGCCGCACTGATTTCAACGGCCACGTCGATGTGGAGCCTTGGAGCTGATTTCGCGGTCTTCGTCATGCAGCAGTCTGCTTATAAATGTTGAAAGCATATACTGTGACGTACAAACCGGATGAGCTGCTGGAGTGTGCGCATGAATAAACGAGTGATTCTTACATCTCATGATGCGGCATTTCACACAGCCTTAACAGATTCACGATCAGTTCTCACCAAATACAAAGCCAGCAGTGACCACTGGACAGGAGAAATACTCGAACGACTTCATCGCTATCGGAATGGACGCGTTCGAACATCCTCTATCAGAGGAAACTTACCCTAAGTATTGAGCAATCTGGAGCAAAGCCACTGGTGCTCGAAAGTTGTAAACGATGGAGTTAATAAATTAGACCAAATTCTCAAGCCTCTGAATTCCTCGGATAGTCGCCATGTTTGTGGCTGATGACATAAAAACAGACGAACTGTTCATTGCTATTGATCCTAAGGACTATTGGGTATGTTAGTCTAGATACTTTCAAGATAAAGATACCCGTGCCGCTCAGTATCCAGTGTTATTTGGAAAAGGTCCACAGTTCTGCGGAACTTTGGTACTGACAACAACGTGGGAGAGTGTATGGTGAGATCTCCAAAAGCTTCCCCACAAAAAGTGGTGTCCGACGAGAATGACTACTCTTACCACTCTTGTTCAACTTTGTCATTGATGAAATAATGGAGCGAACGCTGGAAATTCTTAGAAACCCCGGTGTTCACATCGTCGCTGGTGAGAATCTTGTGGATCTGCAGTAGAAGGTCACGTCGCTCACATCTTTGAAGACGAAGGTGCAGCACAAGCTCTTGAATAAACCCAGCACCACGATACCATCTTTCGGCGTGCGCCTAGCGCCTTCAAAGTGCAAAGCCATGCTCCATAACGTGCGGTCTCTGAACATACCCCTTACATTTTAGGCAGAACTACTGGATAGTAAGGTAAAGAAGATAATCATTCAGCTCTAGCACTTTTTCGGTGCCTAGCTGCTATGCCACCCAAAGGAAGCACGAGGGCTGGGATACTGCTAGGTTGCCCAAGCCTAGACAGGGGAAGTCGAGAGGCAGAGGTCGGGTTCGAACCACGGATCGTCCGGTTAGTAAGTTCGTGCTCTAACCACTTGAGCCATCTCGCCCCCTATAGTAGGAGCCTTCTGAAGCTGAGAATGAGCGCCGCTCATGGTAGTGGAAAATTAATATGGCACAGGGATCAGCTGCAGCTCCGACGTTATTCAGTCCAAAGACGTCAGCTATTCAGCGGTCGCGTACCACTATCCTTCCACCAAAGAAGAAGGGGCTAATCAAAGGTGGTCCTAAGGCTTTCTGTCGCACTAATGTTGACTGACCGTGGCCGAAACTGGGTTGATCAACAATGGTAGGAAAATACCAACACAACTAGTAAGAACTCCAGTGTCGTGTGTTGTTAGTCTAAAGTTCGGTCTCTTGAGGCCAAGCAGTCACACACTGAACCAGACGGGGCTTTTGGGGAGTAGCGTAACAGCCCATACTAATTCCTCTCTCATGCAGGTGAACTGGATACGATTGCGCTTTCCAAGGACCACTATTTGTGCTTCACTGCGGCTGAGTCTGACAGACCAGTGCATACGTTCTTACGCTGTTTTACGGAACAGCACAGACATGTTATACATCGACTTAACAGTCTCTCTCAGGAAGATTCTCTTGCTTGGGTACTTCAATCCATGTGTCGGCTGAGATCATTCTCTGTGGCCAGACTTCCTTAAGCGCCAAGATATCGGGACTGCAATAGCCAATGCTAAGTGACTTCTCCAGCTTTGCGCTATCCATGCGCTTGTCATCGCCAACGTAAGATTTCTCACCGAACAGCAATATCTTGCCAGATGAATACGTCCACCCAGCGGCCACTCTACTCAATTATGTTCTTTGTCAGTGGGACGTCCGGGAAGTGTGCATCACGAGCAATCTGAGGAGTCGGCTGTGTAATATTCCATCAGCTTGTCTGAACGAGGCTTAACACCCAGATTCCTAAGCCACACTGCACCAACTGACGGCTTTCAGCCCGTCTGGTCCATTGGGAGATGCGTGGCGGAGCTTGGAGTTTGAACTGGTGACGACGGCAGTCGACTAGATTGGACGATTGCGCTCAAAACGTAACAAACAGCATACCAAACTGCTGGTAGCCGGAAAGAATGAGGCGGTTGCTTTCTAGCAGGACAGAAAGGTCAAGGAATAACAGCCAAAGGCTGCTCGGAATGATCTGACTAAGTAAGCCCAAACCCTCCAGAACTTCGACACGGAACTGAAGCAGACGTCAACTGCAGAAATATAGAATAAATGGTGCAAGCGCTTTAACAAACTGCTGAATAGACTAACGCGAGTTGACCGAACGGAAATGAAATTGCCCCTGGACATCATTCTGACTATCGAAGAGGTACCTGAGGCGAACATACAATTATCAAATGGCGAGGCAGCTGGAGAATACGAGCTCGCATCAGTACTGTTCAACTATGACAATCCGACTTTGGAGGACGTACTTCTTCAAGCGACCAAAATGATATGACAATAAGGGGAAGTTTTACTGGTTTTCAGGGGTATTCTAATCACGCCATTTACAAGAAAAAAGAAAGTAACACCTCATCTGAGAACTATAGGGGCTTCAGTCTGTTGATATGTCCGGGCAAGCTCCTAACACGAATGCTGCTCAACCACCTGACAGCTGAACTGATCGAAGCGCACGCCCCCTGAAAAACAATGCGGATTCAGAGCTGGTAGCAGCACGAGTTAGCTCAGTGGCTTATGTGCGAACGTATCTACCGGAATGTCCATAGTTTGAACGCAACCTTGGCAGATCAGTTGCTTGTGTCTAGGCTTGAGCAGCCCAATGGTACCTCAGCCCCCGTACTTCCTTCGGTTACCATGACAGCTACTCACCGAACTGCATTACAACATCATCATCGCCTGCTACAGAAGAAGCATGTTGAGGTAGATATTCTACAAAACGGCGTATTGCAGGTAGACGATTACTATTATTTTTCCGATGATCGCGGCACAATGGAACTGATTTTTGCCCTATGTTAACGACGGTCATCGCTAGATGCTCTACGCCATTCTCATAAACTTCACAAAAGCCGTCGACTCCGTCAAACGAGAAGTCCTGTGGACGACTCCTTCCAAATGCGGTTGTCCACCACAGTTCTTTAACCGCATTTGAGGCTTATAGGGTGGGATGACAGTGGAGGATCGAATTTAAATGGTTTTGAAATCTCCAAGGATATGAATCAGAGGTGATTTTGACCGACACTCTCTACGGGCTCTACAATGCTTCTGTAACTGACGATGTCAGGGTACAATTCAAGGACAGGCTTAAAGGACGTCTGTTCAATATTAAACGTTTTTGTGCAAGCAGTTTGGACCACCGAATGGATGAATGTATACTGTTCGCGCACACAACAGGGTGAATGGCAGCGCTTAGCTGAGGAGTTTGCAACTGCGACTATGCTTTTTGGCGTGTGCATCAAGTTGGAGGTTTTCGTTTTGCACTAAGCTGCGTCCACAACACTTCTCCGCATTTCAAGATTGAAGGGAAGTTTGTGGACTACTGTGTGAATTTCTGCTACTTTGGAAGTACATTTCGCTGACTTGACCCCCTTTCGTAAGCTGGTATTTCTGTTACTAAGGTTAGTGTGACTGTTAGCAAGCTGAGTAAACGGGTATGGAAGAACTTGAGTCATTAACTGGTGGCCAAAATGCACGCCTACAAGGTAATGGTTTTATGTCCTATCGGACGGTGTTGAAACACTGACAATGTGCCCGCGCAACCTCAAGCACTTGACACGCTTTCGCATGCGATACTCGAGACGGATATTTGGCAGTCGCTGGACTAGAGGCGTGCTGGACAGGTCCTCCGACGGGCGCACTGTAAATGGTGTCTACAGTTGGGACGTGTTGGCCAAATGACCGGGAACTGGATTTCGAAACAGTTTCTATATGGTCAGCTTAATGCGAAGAAACGGAATCCTGACAGGCAAAGGCTTCGATATCTTGACACTTCGATTGGAGGTCTGGAAGCTGTTGGAGTTTGACTGTGGTCGTGTTTGCGCTGGTTACATTGAACCGGTCGACCACCAGAGTACGCAGTAATCAGTTGGTGATCATCGGTGGATAGTTTAGGTTCAGCAGATCTGCCATAGCTTTCTGAAGTCCTCAGATAACTCCTGTGACAGTGCTCGAAGCGACTTTCCGTGACCATCGCCAAAGCCGACGAAACACCAAATACACCGATATGCTAAACCCGCGATGGTGCCGGTGGTGACGTCCATCATCAGGAGAATCGTGGCTCACTACGATCACCAGGGAGGTGCGTTTTGGGTTCGGCATATTACCAAATCAGGACTTCATTTTGCCCGAACCGTACAGCACTTGGTTCAACTGCTAGGCAGTTCCGATATATGTCCGCAAAGTTCCACCCTAACATTCTGTATATTCGGGAGTGTTGAGCCCACAGCGGTGCTAGAGGCAATCTTATGTGGCCACTTGTACAGGCCCAGCTGGAAATGGTGCCTACTGTGCTACAAAGTACAAACAACTTAATCACTGACAACAATACACCAGTAGTAAATTCCAGTACGCGATTGCTACTATGAAAGTACTTTTATCCAATGTTATGGTTGTGTGTGGGCTAAGAAACCGACAGTGAGTCCAAGCACTGGCGAACGAGAGGGTCATTGATCGAAGGTTTGGCCCAAAATCCCACCCCAAAGGCGGTGTTGGTCGACGTAATACTGCCATAACAGTACATCTTTAGGAAACAGTTCACTGCGCCTCTTCCAACCCATAGCATGTTGGGCAAGGACACTTCGTGAGACCTAGGTCCTTGAGCAGTCTGACAAGCGTGACTCTGTGAATGCGGCTTTGATATCGTCAGATACAGTTTGATGGGGTTGCTGTGACACATAAACTGTCACGCCCTCTCGAGTTCTTACGGAATGGCACAGATTACTGTTTACAGATTACAATTTACATTGGATTTGCGGTAGATTAGACTCTATAAGCATATTATGTGTTCCAATAAATTCAGACCGTCCCTCTGACCATAAATAACTTTTCCTTGTATGCATGTTGGCAGTTTTGTTACCGTCGTCGTAGTATCGTTTCGTATTAACGTCACTGATATTGTTTTTTTTGCGCCACTGATCAGACGGTTCTGTGAGGCTTTATTCAAACTGAAACTGAAATAACAAGTATGAGTTCAGCACGTCATGAGAGCAAATTACTCTTGTGTTTAAAGTTATAATGGGTCATTTGGTGACATCACTATTTCGTTGATTGGAAAGTTATCCCACCGAATACTTTTTCACACTTCGCTTTGAGCAAGTGTGGAGTTCTGCTGGAATATACATTGTATAGTACAGGTTGGGTGTGCATGGCTGCACACTTCTCCTACGACAACAAAACATTTTATAGGACAAGAAAGTCATCATGATCACCACACGTAATACACAATTAGTGGGAATTGATGCTTAACCATGGATGACAAAACCCTCGTAAATGGTGGAAAGAAAGAACAGGGGTGAAAATTATTGCAGAAAAACCTAAGTCTTGAGAGATACTGGTCCATTTGAATAAACGAATCGGCACGTTATGTTGCAGCGATATTGACACAACGTTTTTATCCAACCACCGCATAACAGCTAAGTTCTGGACAAGTATACCGGCTTGGCAGTGACAGCATGCTCGTCACCGAATTGGGTTACGTGCGTTGTCCTGCAGGGTCTCCGACTACAAGTATCCTGTGTTCCTTCACACATAATCAGTCGTTCATCGTTTGTTGCAAGTTATTTCTCGGCCTCAGTCGGCAATAACATCCCTCCACGTTTAAGTTACTCAAGGGTTGTGAATCTCGACCCGAGTTTTTGATTCGATTCCAACACTTGCTTTTGAATTTCCACGCCAGTGTCTGAAAAATGCGGCTTTGTGGACCACATGTTTAGAAGGCATACCAAAGCTCACCATCCGATGTTCTATGAGCGACCTCAGAGGACACAAGTGGTAGTTGGAACGAGGCAACTCTGTCTACACGCGACGCTGAAAATTCTGCTTGTGATGTTTCAAGAACACATATGAAAACACCTGGATATCAGGAAGGTCACCGTCGCTGCTTGATCCAAGATGCTGTTTGTCAACCTCAGCTTAATTCTGCCAAACAGCCTGCTTTAAGTCATACGAAACATAGCATATGTGGATAGGTAGGAGTTATGGAGCCTGGAGGTTGAAAAAATTGGAGGGAGCTAGTGGATTTAAGAGTGCATGCAATCGGTTTCAGCTAATTCACAAAACCAAACTCAAGATGTGGTCTGTTAGTTAGTTATTCCAGCATCATTTTCACACATCCAGTAGGGGGGATATGTAAAACAACGGTTTAATTGACCGTCTGCCTCTATAACCTTACTTTTCGTTCGACTCACTCGAATTGAGCCGTAGTGTGTTAGTCGGGATATCCTCACTTCTTGAAGTACCAGTATGCTTTTCGGGCTCGAAACCCAACTATACTGCTTGACTACATGAACCTTTGCTCATATTCAAAGACAGTGGTGAGCTTTTGTGTTCTGCCTTCACTAGATTGTTTGGACTGGCTCTAGAGAGATTCAGTCAAGCATTCAGCGTACCTTTATTCAGAAGGGTATACCAAGCGAGTATTTTAATCACAGAGGTATAGGCATTGGACTCGGCCTGCCGCATGCTGGGGGACCCAACTCCGCCACTTGGGGTAGGAATACGAGACTATCAGATGTGGGGCGAATTCATCACGTGTTTATGGTACGTCAGGGACTTGGGTGGTGTTGCGCATACCATCGACAAAAAAACCGACGTCTCACTTGACTGACCCAGCAAATCAAATGAAATTTGCAAATATACTCTGACAGAGGAAACTTTTAAATGTGCTCTGTACTTTTTTCCGCAATGGTTTTATTCCGCTGGGCTGTTGGGGCTCAGTAGCCCTAGGGATACAGAGCTAATTACGCCACCTGAGTTCGATCGTGAATTACATCACCGCCACCATAATTGACAGCACCAATGTACGAGAACACAGGTGCTTCACTGCAATGCATACACGTCAGTTCAAATGACCAAAGTTTTATAACAGAAAAAACGAAAAACCGGAGCAGAGAAGTGGAAATATAGCTAGCCTACCACAAACATCCTGGGTGCCTTAA
The DNA here is from genome assembly GCA_004794785.1 of Opisthorchis felineus. Taxonomy (NCBI): domain Eukaryota; kingdom Metazoa; phylum Platyhelminthes; class Trematoda; order Opisthorchiida; family Opisthorchiidae; genus Opisthorchis; species Opisthorchis felineus. The sequence continues at coordinate 102,131 of SJOL01009644.1, read as the reverse complement.
CCTCCAAAACCCAGTCAGACTATGTGGGTAGAAACTGACAGCATGAACGCTACTGACATCGTTATCCGCCATATCTCTCATTATCTCCATCCAAGTGCAGAGGTGGTCACGTTGGCTCGATCCTGTATGTCGAACAGCTCCGACAGCATCCAAGCCTTTTGTAACATCTATCATTCGCTTCTGTCATGTCAAATTCTGTCCACCTCTTGGTTTCCCCATTCCGAATTAAGTACGGAATACAACACCTGTCTCGGCAGGCGGTAACTCGGCACGCGTAACAGGTGGCCTGGCCAACTTAGCTTGCGTTCTTCGAGAGGAGTACCATCTGCCTCGCCAAAACCGGTCTCCTGATCACGGCATTCCGAATTCGGTGGTTCCAGTGGATTCCAGCTACATTTGTGAAGTGTCGGTGGTGAGACCCGAAGTGGCTAAGTCTCGCAGCCGTAGAACACTACAGTCCGCACTGCAGTTTGATATACGCGTCATTTGAGCCCCAATGATATACCATTTTGATGCCAGTGGCGGTGCGAATTGTCAGACGCGATTTCGGCCTTTGAGATACGTGCGTTGACTTCGTCTTTCAAACTGCCGTCAGAACTAGTGCTACTTCCGAGATACGTTAGTGTTCCACAACCGCCAGTGTTACTTCTGGGATTCTTAGAAGCATGTTCAAAGACTGTGCGTCCCGCAGCGCAACTTTGCACTTTTTTGGCGCGAAGTACATGACGAAGGCTTCCTGCTCTTTTTCGAGAATGCAAACAATGTGGTCTGTTATTGCAGGTAGACAAAGTTCTTGTTTGGATACATTTGATTTGAACACGAGGGTTGTTGAAACCTTCTAGTGTTCGCCCGACCCCCCATCGGTGACGAAATTAAACATCAATCGGGTGTTGATATCGAAGCATATGAATTCGAAGAGCATGTGACATTCACAAGTTTCTGATGCGTGGTCTTTTGCGCGATCTTGTTGAAAGGACCTAACCGGTCTACGGAATTGAACGTATTCTTGAGTTGAATGAACGATAAGTTTGTAAGGTGTCTCTATGGAGACCGTTGCTGTGACAGATGATGGAGTGTGAATATGTGGTCCACACGGTACATATCATGTCGAAGTCCTGCTTGCTGTTCTCGGGTTTCGTCGTCAGACGTCTCAGTAAGACGATGTGAAGTGAACGCCTGGAAGAATTTGGTTACAATGAGAATCAAGCTACATTTATGGTTTTGAATTTTGTATCCTTACCGCATATATTGACATGTGTTGTAGCTTATTCGTTTTGACAGGCTCTTGGTGATCACTTAGAGTGTAGGTGAGTACTGCGCATTCTTCAAGCATTCTTTGAAACGATCGAACAGTGAGAACTGTTTATTCATTTGTTTGTGAAGAAATGGTTCATGTGGACGATTCGAGTTGAAACGAGCTATGTTGTTCGGAACCCCAGGGTCATAATCTAGTGCAACTAATTCAACATGTGAGCAACTGCTTTAGAATAGCTTTCACAGCATTCCTCCTTTTTGTTTTATGTACCGTGGTAGCTGTAGTGGACACAACTGTTCTTGTTCAGAGCATAATCTTGCGTAGCGTTTGTTTTTTGCGAACACTCAACATGTGTCGTGCAGTGTAAAACCTGTGATCCGCTGCAGTTTCGAGGGTCATCATTTGGCTCTAGGTAAGTGCGCCAAACGATGCCATTTGTTGAATGACATTGGAAACTGTTGCTCCGTTTTGGTGACCTTGGTGCATCGGAGGGTGGCCGATGACGTAACAGCTGTCGGAAGCAGGTGAAATCCTGTTTTCTTTATTCAAATGCATTTCCTTTCTCAACACGACGACAGTCTTAGTTAGTTTCGAATACCCTACTCTTTCGCACGCAAACCTCCTAGAAGGGACTAGCGCGCTTGCGGAAATCTCGGCTTTAGTCATACTACTGCTTATTATATAGTCTTCGAATTTTTATGTCCAATGTCTCAGAAGCAATAAACCGAATTCAAACACTCATTATGAATAACGCGAGATGCAAGCAGACTACGGTACCACTATGACTTGCTGTAACCAGTTAATAGTCTGCTGTAACTTCCTTTGTCAGCTCAATATAACTAAGGGATCATGAAATAACCAATGGTAGGCATTTGCGTGGTTTGATGCCATTCACGTCTAGACCTGGGCAACCTGGCAGGGTCACAGCCGTCATGCTTCCAATAGGGTCTCATATGGGAAAGACTCGTTTTGCCCATGGCGCACAAGCGATAATTTGTCTTGGTTTAAACTGTGTTGCCCCGATGTCTCCGACTCTCGCTCTCAAAATCTTCAGCATCCATAGATATCATACCTTGGGCACACCAATGAACAAATTCTGAGAAATAGCCGTCGATGAAATTTTTAAGTAACATTTTGTGTCCTTTGTACAGTTCAACAGTCTTGTTGTCCATATTATACCCACCGAGGACTATTTTTCAAAAGTTACATTAACAACATAAAACACTAATAGTTTTCAGCAACCTTATGAGTGGTGATCCTATCTCTGGACTAAAGTTTTAGCCCTTACGAGTTGTTCAAAATTCACACATGGTTGCCGACCAACCTCTTCTCTTCAAAATAAACTGGAATACTTTTGGGCATCAATGCCTTTAGACTAGATCCTCTGGAATGCGTCAGTCAGTCAACCTCTGTGTCAATTTACCTGCTGGGCAACGGGTGTGACTTGTCAACTTTACGTGTTCACGATGAGTGGCTTGAAGTGGGTCAACTATTTCATACATACCTATTCCAGTTTACCTCAACAACCCTGTGTTGGAATGGGCTGACCTCTTGCATATCACTAGTCACAACTGCCTGTACGTGACAATGCAGTGTATATAAGGCACATCCATTCGAAAATTTAAGGTAATATTGCACGAACTTGGTTGTTCAATACGTCTTTACGTATGTAATGGGATTCCATCCGTTGTGCGTTGAATCGATATCATTGTACTCACATGATTCGATGTTATTAGTCAGCCTATGCGCTATATAGAGTGCTAAGGTGAAAGTATCTTTCCAGGAAGCACGAACTTCTGTTTCATCTCTTCCTAAAATCGTCGGCCTCCGACGTTTGTCTGCTCTGTCACATAGGCGGCCTTATTGGAAATCTACGGATCCCGTTACTGGGCAGTGACCGTGAAATGCGAGAAGCATTTCCACAGCATGAATTACGCATGCATGGATGACGTAATTAACTTCGTAAAGCATTTGAAATGAAATGGATCCGACCCAGAAAGGAGGAAGAATATTGGATTGAAGAAAATTCTCATTAGAAAACTGCCAAAAAAACGCGCTTTCTTGCCCAGTGTAACGGTTTTGAGCTCGCATAGAAGCCAGAAACTCCAACTAGGTACACTTTCTATGCTGCACAGCTTTTTTGTAACCTAATTATGTTGTCGCGCCGACAGAAGGGATCATGACACGAGCTTCAGAAAATTTTGGAAACAATCTTGAGATGTTAAGCAATCAGGGCTTCCTGAAGTATTGATTGACTGGTTGAACGCGAACGGTGGTGCTCAGTGAACGGTCCCCATTGTTCGGTCTGGCTGCCACGTTCTCCCTGCACTTATCTTAAAACATCAAGATCACACTTCCTTCAGAAAGTCCAAATAAAATGCGGAGGATAATATACAAATCCACTTTTTAAAGATATATATCAACTTGGTGAAAAACGGTTAAATTCGTCTCTATTGAGGTGGTGGTTGTAATCTGCGCGTCATTTCGTGGGAGCACTGTACAACAACACTGATTCACTCATAAAAAAATATGATGCGGTCGTCTCAGAATGAGCTGGTAAAGTGCATTTCGCGGATCTTAACTCCACACACTGAGAGGTGGTCACCTTTTAGAGTTCTGAAATTCCATCATTTGTGCAGAGGGCCCATAAAAATCTTCCCCATCAGCTACGGCTAACTGTGCGAACACCTCTGGGAGGTGTTAAGTATACCTACCTTTGTAGTAATGTATTTCATTGTGTTGGCTTTTCAAACGATGCTTTTAGTTCGGGCGTTGCACTCGAACTGATGCACAAGATAGGGTATGAGTTTCTGACTGACAGCTCTTTGGTTCATGTTCATCCCTGAAATCGTGAATAAGTTTTGAGCAGCATGACATTAAATTTGCTGCACAACAGGTAGACGCCAGATGATTTCCACACCTAGATTTCTCCACCAGTGATCTGGATAGTTTATCCTTAGTCTACAAATGTAGCTACTTTATCATTTTGATTTGGTACAGTTACTTTCCCAACCGCTACACGGGACATGATACATGCTGGCTCGCACGCAAGCCATTAGTATGACAAAAAGGTGCCGAAGTGAAGTTACATTTCGATCACCCTTTGACTCACAATCGCCGTACCGTTGCAACTGAATAGGCTGAACGTCTCTGTGCGCAGTAATTATTGTTCCGTGATTCAGGCCCAAACACACGCAGTTTTAATGCCCCCCCTATAAGGTTGAAATAGCTTTCCACCACTTTGTTGATTATGGCTGGGTTAAGATCTATGCATAGGTACAAGTCCTTTGAATGTCTGTTTTGATTAGCATTCCTGTTACAGTGCTCGGGTGAATATGTGCCACAATAACGCTCTGTTAACGATGCTTCTTATTCAAACTTACCGCTGCAAACGTGTTGTACGAGGAATTCGAAAATCACCTAACAAGGAAATTCTGTCGTCTTCCATCTGATTGTCAGTGCTACTCTGCAGAGCAAATGATCGATTTTTTCCCCAACTCCCAAACACTGAGCAAACAACAGTTTGCTGAGCTACTTCCAACCGTGGTCTATGAATTGCACACTCATGCTTGTCATCATGAGCACCCAGAACACAGTCACAGTCGCGCCCTCGATTGGAAAGGTACGATTTTTTAATTTTTAATTGACTTTACCATATTTTACTGCCTGTTCACAGCTGTGTCTCTGGTAACTTCTTCACAAGGGCGACAACCAAGCTCCAGAAGAGCTCAATATAATTTGACAGCGCTTTGTTCTTTTTGCTTCTATCACTCCATCTATGATCTGTTGCCTTCTATAGATTCAGGTTTCTTTTTAGCGAATCGCACTGATTTACTAATCTGATTTAGCTATGTGTGCATTAACCCTAACAATAATTACATAAACACCTTTGTTCTTTGTCTTTTATCGTTGCATGTTTTATTTGCTTGTAAGAAATAAGGTAGCAGATAGCAGATGCATTTCCGTGGGTGGTTGTGCCATTCACAATTGAAGTGCTGTATTGACAAATGTTAGTTGTGAATATTTTTACTTGGTAAATCTTTGTGTGGCGCCTTAGGATATGACCGCGGCAACAGCGGAGTATGTCATTTCAGTCGATGGAAGAGCTCAGTTAGCTGTTCTTACAGTTCATCGAATAATCCAGGTTATTTTTGCCCTATGTTTACCAGGAGTTCACATGTCCACAGTTCGAGTTGTCTTACTCCTTCATATCCTCTTTCCTTTCTGCGGTTTTGTCTAGCCATTGTCGGCAGTACAGTCTCAGTCCTCGTTATCAGCATTTCCGGTCTAATCGTGGTGGCCCTGATTCCTTTGATGCCTCGCAGATTCTTCAATGTGATATCGCAATTCCTCATCGCACTTTCCGTGGGCTCCCTAACAGGAGATGCGTTTTTACACTTAATCCCCCACGTAAGTTCCCCCTCACGAACGAGTGCATTTACGCGGCCGTGTTTTCTTTTGTCTACATTCTCGGTCATTCCTCCCTCGATTTTCTTTTTATTCAACTTCGAGTTCCCGCCCTTAGTCTCTGCTACAGACTTTGTGTGTTAGGCTTCTCTAGAGTAACCTAACATCACGTATTTGCAGGCACGACACATCTCATCCAGTTTGAGCACTTTCAGTTTTAGGTAGCAATTCCTTGGTCGGCTCTTAAAAGTATTGATTTTCCGCCAGTACTGTGTACTTCAGGTGCCCTAGCTCTGAGTGGGTCCACTGTTGTAGCTGTATGATAACATGCTGTAGGTCTTCCCGGATTCCTCTGAGTATCTGGAAAGTCTCGTTATGGTCCTTACTTCACACAGGCCCTTCCCAAGTGCCATTTTAGTGGAGTAACGCTGTTTTGTGCCGATCTCAGGCTCTTACGGCATTTTGATGGCGGTAGTTTTGGGTTTTCCGTCATTTTTTGGATTTCATGGCTGGTTTGATGCAGAAGTTGGAACCCACAAGGTAATATCATGCAGTCTTGAGGAAAAGTCATCAGGCAGTGGTCAGCATTTTAAATTGATGATGATGTAAATTAAGATAAAGTTGTGGTCGTATCCTGCAAAACTCGGCTAGTTGGGGCCTTCTGGGGCTCATCAGGTGAGCATAAGTGAGTCAATCACTTGTCCCGTTGGTTAATAGACTCAGGATGTTGACCTTAGGACCACCTCTCCACTGGGTGATATACACTCCCATGACTAGGAACCTATCAGTTCTTCCGTAATGATCAATTACCATCATGACCAGGGAATCAATAAATGCACCCACTGGATCTGCCGGTAGTCTGTAGTATCGCTTTTGAGGATTCAGTAGTGTTTAGATGGACAGTGCAGAATAGCGTCAGATATATCTCACTCTTTGGTTCGTCACACGTAGGCATAACATCATCTTACACGATTCCGTCTCAGTGAATATTTCAGACCACACTGAGTGCCTTGTTGCCTAGTCAAGTATCACTACCTGTGCAGTCTTGGCAAATGGATCTGTACTCAAGACAGTGTTTACTCGCGCAAGCCTAATGCATCGCCGCGGAAGCCCGATACCATTCAGCAGTGTTGCTGCTGAGCTGCAGCTAACCGATTGGTCTGTGTGGTCCCATGTCATTGACATTTTTCTCGGAATGGTCACTATTTTTCTTCCTTTAATTTGAACCTTGAGAGGGTTTAGGTCATTCAGTCTTCCAGATTCATAACTTCTGTCATAAGGAAAAGCTGGTAAAAACTATTTCATCTAAGTGCGAGTTAATCACACCGCTTATCAACCTCTCGTGGCCTAACGCCCAGCGGTTCGAACTCCTAGCTGGGCGGTTGCGGCTTCGAGACACCTCTGGAGTTACTTGGGATGCACACTGCTGATGGTTCCCAGTAAGAATGAAACAGCTGTATAGTACTCCGGACTTTCAGCATAGATTAACTTCACTTACAGGACGAAATCTCAATCCAGAAATACGAGACCCTTTTACACTGCCAATAAAACTGTAAAAGTTGGTAAGTGTTCGACAAATACACTCATTTGCAACTCAATTTGGTTTCCACGGGAGACTCAACTGAATCTCGTTTATGACATTCTCCAACTGAATGTGAAAGCCAACTTGATTTGCAAATGAGTGTATTTGTCGAAATCGGTCCAATTTGGGTTCAAGTAGAACATAAGGTTGACGGAAACGTGAGGACTGCGCCTACCTAATGAGCCCCAAGTAAGGCGAAACCGGTCGTGGGCTGTCGAGGAGTTTTCAGCAACCTTGTGAGTAGTTTGGATAGTCTTGTTTATTCATAAGTTGACTGGCATTGGAAATTACACAGCCCGATGGTGTCCCTTCAAATTTGTTATGTTTACATGTTATCGCATCCCTAGTGAAAACAGATCGAACGAATTCGTCCCGCTTTATTAGCCATATTGTTCTTCTGTCCCCGAAGTAGGCAAGAGGGCTGAGATTCTGCCAGGTTGTCCAACCCTAAGCAGGAGTAGTCGAAGTGCTGGGGTTGGGTTCAAAACACGGACCTTCCGGTCAGAAAGTTCGCGCCTTAACCACTGAGTTATCTAGAACCATCAATATACCAGCATCGAATATCCACAGGACTTGGTTCGAAATCGAATCCTATGTGTTGCTATTGTTACTCTTGCTGCCCCATTTTCATTGTTGTTTGATGTAGATGGTAGGATAGATAGCTCACGGTATCGTCTGAACTCCACCACTCAAAGTAGGAGTTAATGTGTTTCCCTTCTCTACAGTCTTTTTGTTCAGACAACGATAACGATCCCTTTTTCGAAATTGTAATGTTCTGCACTTTCAACCTGTATAGCTTACACGGACTGTATGTGTGTAACTCACCGCTCGTGTTTGCTAAAATACAAGATCATATTGGCTCATATTAAACTCATATTAGGATTTGTCTTAACAGCTATTGCCGTTTATTAATGTGTGAGGAAAAGTTCGTCAATTGTGTTCATATAATGGTAGTGAATTGACAGAGGATGAATAGTATATTGGAGAATTTTAGGTTGTTGGACATCAGTGCCTCCTTGAGTCCACCGACCATACATGGATTTTGATGGATTGCAGTGAGAAGCACATGTACCAAGGAGACTCTAGCTGACTAGAACTGGCCATCAGCCTGTCTGGTAGGATCCCTCACCAAATAGCTATCCTTCGTCTAGTCCAACTCAATATTTGATTGAACTGAATCCTGGAAATTAAGATAATAATGATGACAGGACTTTGGGCAGCAATTTGGGGTTACATAAGTATGATCAGTCGTCATCACAAAATTCATTTTCCAAAGAGATGAAAAAATGTTCCAGAAGCAACCTCATTCCACGGGGTCCTTTGTTGCTTTTCAGTTGCCAAGCGATTAGCCAGTTACCAATTTAACGTTCTGAAGTTGATCTCCATTTATGCGCAATCAATACTTGTCCAAGTTTCACCTCTGCGCTTTGAGAAAATAACTAGAAACCCATAGAGAAAGCTTGAATGGGTCCCACATTTCGCCGGCTAGAGTGTCAACTTTTCTCTTGGTGCTGGTTGGTAGAATCCTTGTTTCTGTCCAGTTTCCGTCTACCTGCCGTATAAGAAGGTTTTAGTTCTCTGGTGACTTGATATAAGAGTTTGTCTGCCAGAACATTTTGTCCTATTATTCCTAAACGAAATAACGTGTGTTTTGAAAAGTTGTGAATGCAGGTGAACGTACATGAACGAGATTATCTGTGTCCCCCTTTAGGCAACCATGTCAATGCGTCTTTCCAGCTGTAATTGAGTGCTCTCTCCCGTTATACTTAGTTTTCTTGTGGAAAGGATGCCATACTTGCCTACACCATTCGAACCTTCCATTGATGTTCATCCTCGCTTAGGTTAAAATACCTCTAACTCACTACTTTGGAATGCCAGCAAATAGCAAATACCATAAATAGTTTTTTTCCGACACCAGCATTCCGTTGATCTGACCTTTCTTGAGTTGCGTTCACACTGTTTTCATTTGAATAACTTGTGCCATCCACCGACTGAACAATTCAAATTTGAAGCAATCTATCGATCGCAGACACAAACATACACACAGTAACTGTTATCAAAGAGTGAGTCTACCAACGTTTAGGATGTCGGTTGTTTGATGTGTAGCGCAGCACACCTCATCGCTGATCGCTCCTGAGTTTAAACACATTCCTGATAACCCAGAGATCGTACTAATTGCAGGCTGAGACAAGAATCCATAGTATTCTCATTGATCTAGGTTCCTCACCTCTTTGAAATGTAGCTCTCACTGTTCAGTGTGTTAGTTGTAGCTACTGTTTAAAATTGAAAATATCGATCGGTTTATGAAAAGCAGGAGCATTTTACGCTACGCTTGCTCAAACCTGTTCGAAGGTCATAATCTGTGGGCCTGGGGCTAGTAACGTTGTTTTCAAGCGGTTCCGTCCGTCAGTGTGAAATACTTCTGTTTACCAAATGCCAGCATTATGTTTATCCGTTGGTTATGTGCTAGTATATCGTTAACGACCTCCAAACCAAACTCAATAATGAGGCTGCCGTTACGATCTGTGCATTTTGGAAGATAATGAGAGGGTTCCTGATTCAGTCTAGCGGCCTTATTTGTTGCCTGGCCATCTGGCAGCCCTAGTTTTTTCTTCTGGTTGCATGAAGTCCTCGCACACTAACTCGATATTATTGCGGTCGGACCATGGAACTGACACGTCACTTGGACTCTGCAGGGCGTAGACAGCTGCCCAGTACCGGTCACAAATAACGTGTTCCGCCTAGAATGCTAAAATGTTCATGAAACGGATGGGAATTTGAAGAATTCCCAGTCCCCAAGCCGTTGTATCATTGCTGCTGCTCGATCCACGACTTGGTATCGGCGATTTGGATTTCCGTTAATTAAACGAAGAACTGTAAAAGTGGATGCCACTTTCCATTGGTCCAGGCAGACGGAAGGTACTTGCTTGAGGTACTCCACCCTCATCGTTTGACTAACAAGATCGTACGTGGATGTGACGGTTAATGTTTAATAGTCCAGCACCATCCTGTGACTAGCAAGATGATGGCGGTTGTGGATTTCTCGAGGGATCCTGCTTTGAGCAGATGAACCAAAGGTCTGGCCCAATTTATTATGAGACATTGATCTCACCCTTGCGCCCAGGGAGTAAGCCGAAAAATGATTCACCCCAGGAGAGAACACGTACAATCCCGTCAGTTTATCAAGATAGAGCCTTACATTAGAAAGACGAAAAACCGGAGCAGAGAGGTGGAAATATAGCTAGCCTACCACAAACATCCTGGGTGCCTTAACCTCCAAAACCCAGTCAGACTATGTGGGTAGAAACTGACAGCATGAACGCTACTGACATCGTTATCCGCGATATCTCTCATTATCTCCATCCAAGTACAGAGGTGGTCACGTTGGCTCGATCCTGTATGTCGAACAGCTCCGACAGCATCCAAGCCTTTTGTAACATCTATCATTCGCTTCTGTCATGTCAAATTCTGTCCACCTCTTGGTTTCCCCATTCCGAATTAAGTACGGAATACAACACCTGTCTCGGCAGGCGGTAACTCGGCACGCGTAACACGTGGCCTGGCCAACTTAGCTTGCGTTCTTCGAGAGAAGTACCATCTGCCTCGCCAAAACCGGTCTCCTGATCACGGCATTCCGAATTCGGTGGTTCCAGTGGATTCCAGCTACATTTGTGAAGTGTCGGTGATGACACCCGCAGTGGCTATGTCTCGTAGCCGTAGAACACTACAGTCCGCACTGCAGTTTGATATACGCGTCATTTGAGCCCCAATGATATACCATTTTGATGCCAGTGGCGGTGCGAATTGTCAGACGCGATTTCGGCCTTTGAGATACGTGCGTTGACTTCGTCTTTCAAACTGCCGTCAGAACTAGTGCTACTTCCGAGATACGTTAGTGTTCCACAACCGCCAGTGTTACTTCTGGGATTCTTAGAGGCATGTTCAAAGACTGTGCGTCCCGCAGCGCAACTTTGCACTTTTTTGGCGCGAAGTACATGACGAAGGCTTCCTGCTCTTTTTCGAGAATGCAAACAATGTGGTCTGTTATTGCAGGTAGACAAAGTTCTTGTTTGGATACATTTGATTTGAACACGAGGGTTGTTGAAACCTTCTAGTGTTCGCCCGACCCCCCATCGGTGACGAAATTAAACATCAATCGGGTGTTGATATCGAAGCATATGAATTCGAAGAGCATGTGACATTCACAAGTTTCTGATGCGTGGTCTTTTGCGCGATCTTGTTGAAAGGACCTAACCGGTCTACGGAATTGAACGTATTCTTGAGTTGAATGAACGATAAGTTTGTAAGGTGTCTCTATGGAGACCGTTGCTGTGACAGATGATGGAGTGTGAATATGTGGTCCACACGGTGCATCTCATGTCGAAGTCCTGCTTGCTGTTCTCGGGTTTCGTCGTCAGACGTCTCAGTAAGACGATGTGAAGTGAACGCCTGGAAGAATTTGGTTACAATGAGAATCAAGCTACATTTATGGTTTTGAATTTTGTATCCTTACCGCATATATTGACATGTGTTGTAGCTTATTCGTTTTGACAGGCTCTTGGTGATCACTTAGAGTGTAGGTGAGTACTGCGCATTCTTCAAGCATTCTTTGAAACGATCGAACAGTGAGAGCTGTTTATTCGTTTGTTTGTGAACAAATGGTTCATGTGGACGATTCGAGTTGAAACGAGCTATGTTGTTCGGAACCCCAGGGTCATAATCTAGTGCAACTAATTCAACATGTGAGCAACTGCTTTAGAATAGCTTTCACAGCATTCCTCCTTTATGTACCTTTTATGCACCGTGGTAGCTGTAGTGGACACAACTGTTCTTGTTCAGAGCATAACCTTGCGTAGCGTTTGTTTTTTGCGAACACTCAACATGTGTCGTGCAGTGTGAAACCTGTGATCCGCTGCAGTTTCGAGGGTCATCATTTGGCTCTAGGTAAGTTCCGATGAACCACCGGCAATACCGGTGTGTTCAACGAATGCGTTCCTGATGTAACTCTGTTGTGAAAATTATGTTACTGTAGGGGCGAATTCACCCCGGAGGTGAGGTTGAGCTAACAAGTAATGAAACCGAGTGTAATAGGTTCCATGTTCAGTGTTACGGTTTACTTTCTTTTGGGGAGCAGATAGAATAATGAATGTGCGCATATGAAGCTCTGTGGCGCTTGAGTTAAATCCTCCAGTTGTTTATCATGTGCCTACGTCAGTGTGAGCAATCGCCCGTGTTGAACTGTACGAAGTTTATCATTGCTACAGTTTTGTTATCGTGTTATGGATTGGGGGACTGAGCAGCGATACAATGGGGTGGGCGGTGCCTTAGCCGATATTCATAGGTTGCGAATCCAGCAGTGTTATTATGTTTGTGTTGAAGGCTTGTTTTTTCATATTCAGAGGAATTAGGACGGTGGCAGTTAATCCGATACATGAGATCTACTGTTTTTCCACTGGTTCATGTGTCAGTGTCCATACTCGTTAGTATGTGCCACCTCACCTCTAACATTCTCACCCTTTTTGAGTGCGTCAAACGGTGCCAGTTTTTGAATTATATTCGAAGCTCTTGCTCGGTTTCGTGATACATACATACACGTTGGTATGTGTCAGGTCACTTTTTATATCCCTACGCAAATTGGATACTCCAAACACTGAATGTCAGTCTATTCAAATAGACCATTGAACACGGCATTAAGTTGATGTGTACGTTCATGTTCAGAATATGACGATGTCAGCCAAGGCTGCCGGATTGCGGATCCTAGCAGATACAAACTGATGTCAGCGATTCGTCAGCGGAGCTATTCTATATTCGTGTAATAACGGTGCTTTTTTTCATCCTTGTTAACTGTGGCATACGTCCGAGCCTTCGCTGAACACCTCAGCAGATAAATGGCTATGCTTTGTGCACACTTGCTCTTATTCAACTGTGGGCACCTGTAGGCAAATCGCGTCTTCTTTGGTTAGTTTTGTTTGGGGAACTATGCAGACCTAATGCGATGTTCACAGTAGGCGAGTAAAGCTCCAGCGAGCGAATGATCCGCGAGCAAGTAATGCCCGAGCGAATGTGCAATGATGCATTGCCGACTACTAGGCGAAAATGATTTATCGATACTTTCGGTCATCTTTACCTTATCTGGTTGATGGTCTGCATTTGGCAATGTGTAGATGACAAATCTCGAATGTGCGTTCGTTTTGCTGTTTGTAGACGAGTCTATTAGTCTAAATGCTTTTCTACAGGCTTCTTCATACATACCTTCCTTCTTTTTGTCTGTGTCAGGCACTGGCCCCCGATCATGATCACAGCCACGAAGATCAAATCACTGCCAATGCGGAAGCGCATAACCATCACGAGATGATTAGCAAAGCGCTTGTGGCACTTTTGGGAATATATGCCTTCTTTCTCACAGAACGCTTGACCATTTTGTGTCAGAACAACACATCTAGGCGGAAGATGAAACGACAGCGGGTAGGCTTTTCATGTCTACTGTTTAGCTAGAAAGAACCTTGTTTTACTGACTTCATAACGGGTGGGTTTCTGCTTCTTAGACTACATTTTTAGTACGCGATTGTGTGGCTATTTAGTGTGTTTACCGTATTTATCTCTCGAAGATTTTCTGATGGAACTATTTGACAAAACAACTCAGTCGTCATGGTTTGCCGAGAATCGTGTGGAATAGCGGCCAACGGAATAAGACCAGTTGCGATTATTCGCCGTACTGTTTATCCGCTGTGTACAAAAATATAGCGATAGCAGATAATATAAAATATATTGGGATTAAACTGCTTAAAATGGTGTTTCTGATGTTGTTGAATAAAACAGCTTAGTTTATTTCAGTTCATACCGTCGTTTGTCGTTTGATAAATTAGTCGGCTTAGATTTCACTCTGTAAGACGTAAGTGTGCTTCGTAATCACATCTTATCGCCGGAAACTAAGAATAGAGGGGGTATTGGAAGGTCGCTGTTCGTGAGATGCACAGTGACATGACTTGACTTGTCATTGTCGTTATTGTGGAACCTCGGGATCAGGGGTTACACTACAGTGAAAACGTCGATGGTCACATTATGTAGATTACAGCAGATGTGATGAATGCCTGTTTGGTAAAAGGATAACAGAAACAGGATCTGTTAGATTTGCACTTCAGTACGACTGAAACATATCATATCTTTCGAAACTGACAGATGTGGATGTCTCCTGAAAGCTGTTGGTCACTTCGGAATTGCAGAATATGTTATCCTCCTGGTTTTCTATTTATGCCTGACACTTCCCTGGATCTTTTTTTGTGACCGGAGTGTATCTTCTATTTACTCGGTCGTTTCTTGCTTCCAATCAGCTGTGTCGGACGTTGCACACGAAGTAGAATGCCGCCGTTCAACTTACTTGGGAGGTTACCTTACTCACAGATTTGCCAATACCTTTGTAAGCAGGATGTTCTTAGGTCTGTATATTTGGTGGCTTGTAAAGTAAAGTGGTAGGACGCGCCAAACAGTGG
>SJOL01009644.1:49464-85537 GCA_004794785.1 Opisthorchis felineus | reverse complement strand
ACATGAGGCGGCCTGTGTGCAGCACATTCAGTTGAAGAACATCATAAACGAGAGACTCACTTGAGTCTCCCGTGAAAACCAAATTGATTTGCAAATGAGTGTATTTGTCGAGAACTTGTAACACTTTCCCAGTCCGGAAAAGAAAGGCATTACCCTATCAGAAAAGACGGAACTATTGTCATCTCTCAGGGCTCGAAACTCGACTGTTTTGACTACACAGCAAGAAAGCTGAAGAACTGCTTCTCCACATCGTGAATGACTGAAGGACTAGTCAGACGACGCGGAAAAAACAGTGACACACAAACCTACCGATACACTACAGGGACACCCTCAAAGCCAAAGGGAAGACCGGAAGCCGTGAATAAGGTCAGCCCCATGTATAAGATTCAATGCAATGACTGCGAGAATCAGTAAGTGAGACTAATCACGTGGAGATTGTCTGCCAAAATACATGAACACCAGCTTGCAAGCGCAAGATACGACCGATCGTCGCCGGTTTTTGTGCATGAAGATCGAGAGGGACAACAGTTTGACTGGAAGAACATGCAGCAGAAACAAGGAGTGAACCAGAATTTATGGAGGATTCATACCACAACGAAAAAGCAGTCGAGAAGCAAATTGATATTGTTTCAATCTCTCAACCAATACGGTCAAAAGAACTCCATAACCTCTACAGACGAAACCGTATAACAACTCAAGCGAGGAAAATGGGTTCAAAATTGGTGGACGGATCAAAATGGGTATCAAAATAGGTGCAGCAGCAAGGAATCAGGATGTCATATGGATATAACAAATGAACCCATATGAATACACAAGTCCGTAGCAAGACAACCAATCGGAGCGAACGATTCTCGTGCCACGATGCGCTAGGTATGTGAAACAGACCAATAAGAATGCGCAATATACCGGGCACAACGACCAGTCAATTCACTGTTTCAAAACCACAATGAACCACAAATATCGGAGGAGCCAGTTAGAATAGGGAGTGTAAAACGACAGCAACCGACAAACCAATAAGCCAGAAAGAAGTCAATACAAACGGATCCAGAACAGACTAATAGGCGGCCAGGGAACCGGGATCACCGTTAGCCATTCGCATTAGAGGTATGAACTGTTCTTAGTTGGACTATATAAAACCAAGCATAATAGGAGAAAACACCCATCCAACAGCGAACTGACGAAGCGTTTGCAAATCATGTGCTAAGCTCGACGAACAAGCCAACGACTAACAGCCAGGTACTTTTGAGGTGAAAGTTGTGTGGGTCTATTCGGGTCTATTCCAGCTTACCCTTCACAGGGGTCGTTGTGAATAATACAGTGATAAGCACTGGTTAGAATGGTTTTAAGTCGCTCAAATTCTTAACTCTGTTGGCACGTAGCGTTCGTATACAACAGTCACTCAGAGGCAGTATGAGCACGATGAACGGCTTGTATGGTAATCGATACATTGAGACAGGATTTCCCTGGAACTAACGAGCATTCTTGATTTGCACGAGTGTCGACCTACCGCCTCCCGCAGGAATACGGCCGCAAAGGCTGCAGGTCATTATGAGCTACGGCGTTTGTGTTAGAGTTACAGACACCAAATGGAACAAAGGATTCACTGTTATTAACTATTCATACCGTTCTGGTTACTTTGTGTATCACTTCATTTGAGTAATTACTGCATCCAGACGCTAGTCTTTCAGATTATACCACTTTACCGCCCCCTTTATGGTCAGAAAACCCCAGATCTTTATGGCTCTGTCCGTCTAACTTTATGCTATGATGCGACTCTAATGAGGGTGCTGCCCACTCCTATGTTTGGCTGACACCAACTGTTTGCACGCAGCAATGGCCACATCCTTGCGCATGTAAGTAGCCGAAAGTCATCAAAGAATAGACCCTTCATTGGGCTCGATGGCAGGATATTTGTGCGGATCCGGTAAGTGCATCAAATAAGATTAGGCCCCAGATTTGACCTTGCGAGCCTGAGATCGCTCAGCGGCCAGGTCGCGAACCTGCAAACTGGAAGGCCGTGGTTCGAAGTTACCCTTGGCTCTTTGGTTGCTTCTTTCGGCTTGGGTAATCTGGCAGTATCTCAGCCCTCCTTTTTTTCTGAGTAGAAAAAAGAGAAAAGAAACGACACTCCAATCACCTAGGGGTCGGTTGTCACGACCGGTGTGTTAATCACCGTATAACCTTGTCAAGAGCCTGGTATGCCTGTACACATGAATGCATTCCACCCTCGGGTTAGTTTTCAAATGAATTGTATACACTGAAAAGGTTGGAATATTCTTCTGCTGTCTGTCAGTTGAGTTGATCGAAATACTCTAGATTGTGAACGTCGATTTACTTCTCTCAGCCTCTTATTACCTACTTCTAGGAACTACAGAGTTGTCCTTGATGCCTTACTGTATTTACTGTACTTATTCTGTAGTACTTAGAAGTAAATTCTACGCTCGTGCGTTGATCATGCTGCGTTGCATTCATAATAATAACGTTTTTTCACAGAAAGAAGCTTTAAATTGTCACGAACAGACAAAAATGCGGCTAACCACATGCACATCGCCCGTCTGCTTTAATGCATACTTTCTTAGACAGTGTGCTAATTTTATGGCATTTTTATTATCCTCGGAGAGAGCACTGAATTGAATTGATCTGTATCTATTTTATCGTCTTTCCAAGGCAATTGGAGCGCGCCACAGACAAAGGTGTACTATTATTTATGGGCTCTCGGTTCTCTAACTTTGCATTTTCGTTTCCATTTTTACTCGATCCAGACAACATCACATATGGAAAATAAGCTTTGCGGTCGACCGCCAGATCGCCCCTTGGATAACGCACGTTGTGCGGATCACCTGAGTGGTAAGGGTTACTTTTCTTCATAACACTAACTCAGTTACTATTGCTTCTTTGGTTTCATCCTCTCACTGGTTACAATCATCTGTCGATTAAAATAGAAAAGTGGCCAGTTCTCACTCAGTTCGGCCTTGGTACTAGTTCGGACTTTGGCACTAGTTTGCCATTGTCCTCTCTTTGTGCGCTCCTGAGATTTGCGATGGTCAATCATTTCGTTTAGCAGATGTATACCGAATGCATATTAAGCTGCACTTTTCCAGCCATTCGGAGGAGAAACGAAGAATGGGTTCCTTCACAAGAAATTTTTAGAACAGATCTGCTCGAAGAATCGTCAGGCTTCCCACTTCCAGTGTGTGCGATATGGCCTTCCCATTCTCAAGTGATTGTACATTCTTAATCCTATTTGGGGGATTAAAGAATGAAAATGAAATTAACTGGCTCGTTGACGGAAAATCCACTACGAAAGGCGAGTGGTCGTTTTGTGAATCGACTATGTTTCTGTTTTCACATAGTCAAAAATCTGCCGTCTACTACATTATCCCCCCTCAGAACGACCGTCTCCATGGAATTTAGGGACTTGCTCCTCCATTGAGAGCAGATATTACGATGAACGACTGCGTGCTCTTCATAGTAAAGACGTTTTTGGGTAAAGTAGAGCTGAACCACGCGAAACCCGCCGTCTTTGTCTGGACTCATCAGGTTAGTGTAGATGTTATTTTTTGGGATCACGCGTCTGCCGGTCAACAGTTAACGTGACAGACCCCTTTTCTGGCACAACGAATCCGGGTAAAGGTGCAAGGCTTCGTGTGACTTCGTCTATGCTGTACACCACCGGTAGAACCACACGCCCACTGTCGTGTAATTATCGTGTCTCCCGCAAGGGTTTGTTACTATTCGGACGAAACAGCATTTCTTTCCTCAGTGAATCGAATCTCCAAATAAGTCGGTAGCTGGTCAACGCGGTAGGTATGCCATAAAGACTGCTTGTTCTCTGTGATCCTAATCACAGTACTCAGTCATTTCCTACCTGTGATCCACTCTGAGAATTTTATGAAATCATGTGGAAGTTATCCGTTTGCAATCCCGATTTCCACGCAAACACTTCCAATGTCTTCTTCATTTGGGATACTTATGCTACTGAGGGGTTCCACGTTTTCTCAGTCATCCTATTTCTGCTATAAAACCTCTATGTAGTGACCGATGATGGGACGGATCGCAGACAGCCGCTCTGTCTTAAGGCGGTGTTTGTTTGTGAATTTGAATATATCTATATGTGAATTAGCGTTTTCTCTCTGATTTCGGGAAAAAACAATATAGGTATTGTGTAGGGAACGATTGACTTTGGATGCTTTTATCAAGTGGAAACATCTTCATGGGCTTCATGAGGTGATTTGATGAAACTTAAAGTCGGTTACTAAAGATGGTTGGTGTTATAGGGGGACATGCTGTATGGGGTTGTACTGTGACACATTGTCCTCGTACCTTCGTGATCTTTGGTGAAAGTTGAACACAAACAATGGCTCGCAAAATCGTTGCTTCTTTGATCATTTCAGCGTATTGTGACCGACTTGTTGGAAAAACAATCAATCTTTATTGTGATTCAGCTCCTTTGGAACAAGAAAACTACATCCTGTTTTAATATACTACAAGTTTGAGATATCAATCAGAGCCCAGTCTGGTGTCCTTGAACAAATTAGGTCAAATACGACCACCGATTTGTGTGACTCGGTTGGCGGGCTTGTGATCCTGTCGTCAACAGCCTGTAACCCAAATGAAAACAAGAACTGTGCCACTGGTATCCTATCAATGTGAAGCTAGGAATACATACGCAATGTACTACTCATAAGGTTGCTGAATAAGGTTGCTAGGAATACATACATAAAGAGCACCGAATGACGAACGCCTTCTAGAAAAATGCCAATTATTTGATCTTTAGTCGATTTCTAGCTGAATTATCGTGATCCTCACACAGAAAACAGTCTTTACTGGTGAATTATGAGAATTCAGGGTGATCATGGAGTTTTCTCGCTGTCATATTTAGATTGCACATATCTCAGAGACTTTTGGAAGCCCCAATCTACTTTGATCACATCATTTTGCATTTTCTAATTACCTCCAAAGATTCTGGGTTCAAAAATGGGGAAGTTGTGTTTGGAAATCAGTGGTTATGTAGTTTTTTGTTCTTGTCTACGGATCAACTCTGTATTCTCCAAAAATCTGATCAACTATAGAGTCCACTTCTTTGACAATACGTGGTTGTCACCATTACGTGTAGCTTCTCCCATCACAGAACAAGGCTTCAGGAGAACGCTAAAAAAACCCTTAATTATTGCAAGCGTTACCAAAATTGCGCCTCATTTTCTGGAATGGATGCTCGGAAGTATATGCTTCATTGGATATCCTAATCTAAAGCACTATAAAGAGAAGTCTTCATGATTCTCACCTGTCTGTCCGAAACGGTTTCCAGTTTCCGGCACACAGTGCATCATAGTTTCTGGCATAGACATGTTTTGTTGGCTATATTACTGTGATGCTGACGCTAATCCCGGCATTTGTGGGACGATGTCACAGAAGACGGTGGTTTTTCAAAGCCCTCACAAATTTGGACTTGACATTATCAACTGTGGCAACAACACACGATTCAAAAGGCCGCCCGTCAACCGACGAACTACTGCAAGAAATGCAAAACACCACAATGTGAAAGTAAGTGATGTGACTTTCCGTGTTATTGGCCGTGATATCCACCAATGCGGATAAAATTCGGCTCGCATTCAACACACGTTTCCAGCACCCGAGTGTAAATTTGCCTACATGATACTCGAACGACGGTCACAGTGAATTTCTGATCGACTACTCCTTATTGTATACGCAAGGTTGCACTCATTGATGAAAGATCGCACATCCTGTTCTAAAGTAGGACCAACGCAAGAATTTGCAAAAGTCTGCACAATATGCTATACTGTAACCGTTATTTTGGATGTAGGGTGTATGCTTCTTTCATTTCAGAGTGAGCTGATAACAATCAAGTGTTTTAGAGTCATATTTAAACTGAAGCGAGGAGCTTCCGAGGAGAAAGCTATGTTTAGTGGATTAATTTCGCCTCCAAGTGTGCAAACGGCTCACCTTTATCCATAGGAATCAACATACGAATTTTAAATAATGCAAATTCTTTTCAGTCAGAAAGTGCATTGCAGTAGTGACCTTGCAGACGGTACGTCATCTTCGGAATCGCGAAGTGCTTCCAACACATCGTAATCAGAGAAAGATTCAGCAGAGTGGGAGCCAGGGCCAGTTTCGTGCCAATTACGAACTTGACAGAGGTGCCCCAAAAGTACATAGTCAGGCCTTACTACGGGAATAAAGGGATTTGATAATATCTACAATTTCTTGAAGACATCCAAGTTTTCGAAGAACGATCCACAACACTTTTTCAGTGTTTCAAAAAGTTTTCTTATTCCCACGAGTGCTGCATCCAAAATTTGACCCCTTTAAATCAGGAACGTCTTCCAATTGAGCGGGATGATTGGCAACACTTACTTGCTCACAGTCGTCGGCTTTCTTTCTCTGTAAATAATGGTGGTAGAATCCTTAAGTTCTTGGAACTTTTCCAGTTTACCACGAAAAGTCTTCGCCCTCCATTATTGATGTACCCAGTTTGAACAGTTCGAGATGTAATACGTCTTCCCCATTTGACACTTCAGTTATCACCTTTCAAAGTTCAGTCTTCTCAAGCGGTTTTACATGCCCCAATTTTTTATGGACTTGAGGATCTGGGCTAAATAATCCTAACCTCTTTTGATGGGCTGTTAAGTAATTTTGAGAAATGTGACTCTCAACCAATATGTTAGAAAATCTGTTGAGCCTTTGGCTGCTCTGGATATCCTGGGTGTACTGGAAACACTGCGTCTCCGGTTCACATATTTCTTTCAGCGCACCGCAGAACTTGTTACATCGGTGATCAGTATAAGATGGCATCGATTGCCTTTTTTCAACTCACCGTTCATTCTTCGATTTGTGTGTATGGCTCTGGTACTACAAAGCCTGTTCTAAGCTAATGGATTCGGCAGGTGCTGGAGTGACTTTATACAAGTTGGATTCATCTCCTCGGCCAGGAGAAATACAGATGAGTGATTTCGATAGAGTTGGTCTTTTCATGTTTCTCTTCTGATCCCGGTGATCCTCATTTCAGCCCTTCTGATGCTCCTTCATCCCATTCCATTGTTTTTTTTCAATATTTGTGGGGTCATTGTATTGGACAACATGTGACCGGTGCCTTCTCAAAACTTCCATATTATTAACCGATCTTACAGTTACCTGATACTGAATCTGGTTGAAAATAACCTCGTCCAACGACAGGATACAACCAACAGCGTTCAACTACACAAAGGCCACTTGTGTGCGTTCTTTGGCTTACTTAACTGTTCTAGGTAGTCCATTGATCTGGTTATTGGCCTGCACATTTGCCTTCGTCGGCCAATTCCTCTTTAACGTAGTCACAAGGGACAGTGATTAGAACCAGAACTGTTTTCGGTCTTTTGGGTTAATTTCTATCGGCGCTGGCTAGGCCAGCTCCCACCCACACCCGCCTATGCCCTTTGGGGTATCAGGTGAATAACGTCCATTGTAAATTTTTTTCTGAAATGTTGTTCCTTGGAAGGTGATAGCTACCGAACATAACTACACTCTAGCGGAAACTGATATTAGCCGCTAATGGCTTCCAAATCTCTTTGTGCGCTCCATGAGGACTCTGCTGTGGTATGCAGTATTTCCCTTCTTCTTGAAGAGGTCAAATTATCGCTTCTTCATAACAGTCTCTCAGGGGGGGTAGTGGTTGCAAGGATGAAATTCGATCATTCATTTATCTTAATTAGGACTCGTCAAGTGGATGTAACACCTCACTGCGAAGTTTGCACTGATGGACATAAACAACAGCTTTAACTACCCCATATGAGTGAAATTCGTGAAGAATACTGCATGCCTGTTCTCCTTCACATTGTTTTCTTCTGAGAATCCCACGATGGGGCTCTTGCGGATCACGGTGTTGCAGCTCAACTAATACAAATCAACTATTTCACTCTTCTGGTGTGTCCGAATTATCCGACAGTCATCCATTGCTTGACTTACTAACCCAGTGCAGTGTGGTCTCATTTAGTCAATCAACAGTGTTTGTCCCTCTAACATTCACCGCTTGCGATGGGTGCGGCGTTCCTTTTTGTGTTTCAGGTGATGTCTTCGTTCGCGTTAATTCCGCTAGTTTAATTCCCGGTGGGACCCACCACAAAGAACAGCAGGACGGTGCTGTACATTTCTGCTGGCCATCATCTGTTTACATTCCTCCCACAGAGCTTACCAGTTCAGAGCGATCGACGACCACCGAACTCCCGACTCAGAATGCACTTGCCGATGCATCCGAATTAACACGGCGACAAAAACTAGATGCCTCTCACGATGTGCTTGATGTTGATAATCGAAACGGGCAAATGTCAAGGTGGAAGCAAGTGAGTGTTACGCTGGACGCATTTCTATCCCTATCCTCAGCATTTACGTTTCCTATGAAGTTTAGGTCTAGCCTTTCGGTTTTGAAAAAATCGTGGATATTTCGAATGGCATGCTTTTGGAGATGTATGAGTTGGGAAGGAAAGCATGCAACAGAAGCCCCCTATGCGACATTTGAAAGGGCTGATTGCTGTCGGACTGCTGGGAGACTCTGTTTTCTAGGCATATAAAATGAAACTATTCGGGAAGATTAACGGTCGCTTTTAGTGGCTACAGTGTCTCTCACTAAGGGCAACAAAAATTGCGTACAGAACAGCGATGAACCGCAAACAATTGTCCTACCGATTTTTGACGTCAAATTGTTCGGAAGTTCTGATGGAATATTCATTAGCTTGCTATGCTATGAAAACAGCCTTGATGCAAGGCCTCTACTGATTGGTTGGTTGTCGTTCGATGCTATAAACTGTTTTCCTCATCTTGGGTTCCCTGTTTATACGCATATTAATTGTGAAAGCATCTGACGTTGTTAGCCAGGAATTTCGTGCCTCGTTTCTATTCTGCACTCGGCTTGGCCTCGGACATTCGAAGTATATGGCGGAACCAGGGTAACCTATGAACGACTGTTTACTCCTGCCTCGAAGTTCCTGAACTGCGGGTTCGCGACAAAAAACGTCTGACGCTTATAGCATAGAACCGAGTGACGTTCTGATCGATATATTCGTCGATTTGGTCGTGTCCTCTCAACTGTATCAACTTCGGACTGGCGTTTTGCTCGTGTGTCTGAGCAACTGGCAACCGAAGCAACTCCAGAAAATCGGGACAGCAGGAAGCAAACTCCTTTACCCATAGCAAGCCACTCGTCAAGAGCATTATTACCTTGCACTGTGGTACCACAATATCTCTCTGATGACTTTCGAGGACTTTAAGATAGAGTATCCAACAAGTTTTTTGACAGCATTCTGGATCTGTTTATGCGAGTTGATTTGGCCACAACTGGAAACCATTCATCCACTAGATTCATCTACTTTTACAACAAGAGCGTGAAATAACGGATGAATTCCATTTGTGTGGGTGACTACGTGGGGGTCCATTATTACTGGTCCAACGATCCATCCATCCAATCCTCGACATTGTCACGGCACAATAAATGTCAAAGAGGTCTCTTTGACCACGATAGACCACGCCTGCTAATTCGAACGTGGAACTTGTCAAAGGCTTTTGCTGTAAGATCACCACTGACGGGAAAACATTTTCGTCATAATCTTGGGCGCAGGCGACGGAGTCTTCACTAGATCCAGATCGGCAACTTAACTCGAACGATTAAGCATCATTTGTGCACGGTTTTCTGCCTTTCTAGGATAGATCGGTATAAAGGGACGTGGGAGGGCTGCAGATATCCCTCATCGGCTCTCATTCGTCTTTTGTTGATTACTTCGACCGTATATAAAAATAACTTGTTGTCCAATCTGATTTCTATGTTTTATGGTCGCTTTCCAATTACCGGCTTGGATCGATGGTTACTTCGTCCATTTGCTCAAGTCGTAATTCGTTATCATCTCTCGTATCGGTTCTCATTATGCTATGTAGAACAAACTGCTAAATCCATCTCTTTAAGTGATCTGTGTCGCATTCTGTGTTCGGGGCTTTGACCAACGTAGCACCGTCTGTCAAATGGTGTTGATCGAGTTTTGTCCTTGTATCCCAGAGTGAATAGGCTTTGCATGTATACGAATGCGGTTTCCTCTGGGTCACGCCTCGTTGAGCTCTTTCTCCGTTTTGGAGCGGTTGATACGTCACATACTGGCGAACAATGCTCTCGGGATTGACTCCGCCAGAACATGCCGGACCTGAAAACCACGGGCGCTCATTTTGCGATAGCCAAATCCTCGTAGTTTGCAACCACCCATGAACGCTTTTTTAGCATTTGAGCTTATCCGTTGACTTCAGATTTCGCTTGAATGAAAGCGGTGATTTTATGATAGCTCGGGTAATGTGACGACAAATACTGTGTACATATCCTATGGAGCATCGTACGTTTGGTCAATTCATCACTTTCGACCGGTCTGTGTGAGTGAGAAGTGAGCCTAATTTATTACGTATACTTAGTCTTTTAGTGAAAATTCGTTTATCAGTAAGCCGAAACCCGGCCAAGCTGGACACGTAGAATAATTCATAGATGCCTGGAAGATGTACTGGAGCTGATCTGGTTAGTAGAGCAAAATCTTAAACAAAATGCTTGAAGGTTTTGATGGTCATTATGTGCGTTTATTGAAATAAGTATTGTGAGGCGCTTTCCTGATACATACTAACATGCATCCACGCTTTTCGTGCGCACTTGTGGTTAATTTGGTTAATTTGAAACCAGTTTACATGTCTCCTTCATCTTATCCTTAGAATACTGCTTTCGCTGAATCTAATCAGGCTAAAACATATCTGGACAGTGCAGAGGAACAACCGACGCATCCGCATCGAGACAAACCCCATGGGCATCATCATGGCCACAGTCATGATTTGAGCTCGGTGCGGGCGATCGCATACACGGTAATAGTAGGAGATGGGTTGCACAATTTCTGCGATGGAATCGCGATCGGGGCCGCCTTTTCAACAAATATAAATGGAGGTCTATCGACTGCGATAGCCGTCCTTTGTCATGAGCTGCCGCACGAGTTGGGTGAGTTGTAAATGAACCTCCCAATCATCCCGTTCGTTTTTCAGTGGATTTAATAGGCGCTTAGATTTAGTCTTAGTTGGCCGTTTTTCAGCTTGTGATGACAGACCGCGCCTGATTCATCAACAGCTCACCAACACACTGTTTTGAGGAATTCATTGATGTTTGAAGTTACAAAGTAAAACGTTTGCTGTAGGAAACATCACAACAATTAATATGTGGACTGTCTTGTTTTTTCGTGTTATTCGTTTGCGTGCCTGTGGCCGTAAGTATTGTGCTTAAGCCAGGGGTGCACCGTCTGGGCTAGCCAGCTTTCTGTCCGACCGATATATCTTTCACTACAGAAGCAGACAAATTGATAAACACACACCAGCACATTCATTGAACCTGCACCATTGATTCTTAGCTTGATTGTATCCGGTTCAGTCTTGAGTGACTTCGACCTATATGGGCCAAGACATGAATTATCCAAAACCACCTGCATACACTGGGTCGCCCTTTTAAATATCTTGTGAATTAGCCGTCCTGTTGCACAATCAATTACCCGTTTTCTAAGTACTCCATCACGCATCCGTTGACACCATCCGACACCAGCAACGCTTTTGACGCATCAGTCGCTAAAAACCTGAAGACGCCTCCTGCTGATAAGAGGTCGTTGTGTTCGATCCATTGGTAGTACCAGTATGGTGAAAGAGGAGCAGTTCTACAGTTCTGTCCCTTCAGGTTATGTTAATCGTGGTCTCTTTATTACCGTCTTGAAGTTGTGCAGCGGGACGCCCACTGCAGAGAACCCGACTTTTCCAGGATCCTCAGTACACGTGAAATCCATGGTCCGGAAGTTTTGTTACATTAGCTCGCTGCGGTGATCCCTCATTGTAATAAGCCTCCATGCAAGGAGTGCTCTCATGAAAGAAACGAGATGCTTTTGAGCTATCATCCTTAGGGGCAGTAACCAAGCAAGAAACACTTTATCACCTCTTTACGCCTACGGGATAAACCGTTCGCTGCGAACGGTGCGACGTCGTTGGCCTACTTTATTCAACCAGCTGGCAGGAAGTTACCCATAAACATTTGAACACCTTTTTTAAAACCATGTTCCTCCTGTTCCATGAAGCACTCAAAAATAAAGTCAATTGGACTATTACCACCTCTTGAGTTCATGTCAGTTCCCCTCCTAATATCGCAGAGCTCCACTTACTGAGGTCGAGTGAATGAGTATCTATCTCCCTCGGAATGGATACCAAGATAAACTTATAACTAACAGGTCAGGCTGGATGAGCAATGGACAATAACGAACAGGTGATAAAAATCTCGCAAGAATCAGCCGGCAAATTAGTTCAGATTCGCTAAAATGTACAGTTCACAGTTGGTGATGCAAAGGAACCAAAATTTGAAATGTGTGGCTTGTGAGTCGCTAACAATACCAATCAGTTCTCAACTTTCCTCCGCATCTGTTTATCCTGGGACACTCGTATTTTCAGCACTTAACAGTGGGTGACCAATCACGGTTTGGTTCTTGTAGAACTCCTAAGACATTTTGAGAGGGGATGTGGCACTTTTGAGGTCAGCCTAAACTGAATTTGAATATAACCACGGTTTCAGATTTGCGATCAGACAAATTTTCTTATTATGTATATGTTACTTATTTCGGTATCCTAGCAGGTGCGAATACTAATCGGTTTGCTAATCACTATAAAGAGTACTGCACTCGTATTGTTGCAGCACCACGAGTTCGTGATCATCGCTCATTTCTAGGGCAGCTCAAGGTTGATGCAGTTGCTCAATAGCGTTTCTCACCTTCAGCGTGCAACATTATGTTTTTGCAGTGAAACTTTGATGATAGTGTGAGGAGATTCGTAATCTTCAATCGAGATTCCTTCTTGTCAGTGAAGCCAGTCAATGCTGAAAGTTGGAGATACACTGTACAGCTGTTTCATCCTTATTGGGAATCATCAGCACTGCGTACCTCACGAAACTCAGACTTTCAAACCCACAACCTTCCAGCCAGAGGTTGAACACTTAGTCGTTTGGCCTCTAGCGCCGAGCATCATGAGGTGCGCACTGCTGATGATTCCCAATAAGGATGAAACAGCTGTACAGTGCTTCTCCAACTTTCAGCATAGATTGGCTTCACTGACGGGACAAAGGCTCGATTGAAAATGGGATTTTGTCGTCTACTGAAACATGGTTGATATCTTTTGAAGGGGGAGGGAATTATTCATATCTGTAAGGACCGGGAATAGGTATGGAGAAGATTTATGCCAGAGAATGTTTTTTATCAACAGAAAACAATAGTTCTTTTGTTTCTCGATAACTGCACACACAAAAACACAGACTGGGCTCATTCAAACAATTAAACCGGAATAAAGACTGAGTTTACTCAAACATCAAAACTTCCATAACAATTCAGATGTGATACTATAAGGGATGGATTCACTTCAGTATGTTTCACGTATCAAGTATCGAATAGTGCGACTCCTTGGCCTGACGGAAAGACGTGAAGGTCACAGTTGTGCCTTCGTTTGAACGTTTTGGCAATGCAATGGCATTAAACTGTCAGAAGGCGTATTTTCGGACGAGCACCTAATAAGTAAAACATGCAAAATGGAAGTAATTTCTGTGATCCATGTGAGCTCAATATCTCTACGAGTCTAGTGTTTATCACTTAGACAATTCGACGATCAGATTATTTATCCGTTCTTTAGTTGGGCTCGTAGATTTCCTACTGAGTCCCATAGTCTTGAGTAAGTGAATACAGTTTCCCTGCTTATTTCGTTCTCAGTCCGTCACAATTAATGCATCCATTTTGTAGGTGATTTTGCCGTCCTCTTACACGCGGGTATGTCTGTCAAGGCAGCCATCTTCTACAACCTGCTATCAAGCATTCTCTGTGCAGCTGGAACTGTGATTGGACTACTTCTGGGCCGCATTGCCTCGATCGACACTTGGATATTCATGCTGACTGCCGGAATGTTCGTCTATATCGCTTTGGTCGATATGGTGAGTTCAACTCCTGGATATGTTTATTGCTGGGACAGTGTTTTATTGTTAGCACTGTTCCTTCTCAAATAACCTCAAGCGACCTCTATTGGACTACTCGATCCTCCATCTTCGGCCACTTTCCACAGTCTCTTTAAGATATCCTATGGAGTTGGATACTCCTAGGTTTTTGAACCAAGGAACAGAGAGTCGTGCTTAGAGGACGCCGTCGTTACTGTATTCATCTACAAGAGGGATCCAAGGTGGATCGACTTCCCTGTGGAGCATCCGCCTACTGCACAATACTCTCGGAGACAGACCGACTGAATACGCTATAGCCTTGTGGTGGCTCCTGGATGCTACACTGTGCTCACGCAATTACTGTTTCTATAGGGAGTCTTATTGGAATGAAAATTCCATCCAAACTGGACTAGCTCAGCTCCATACCTTTCTGCCGAGTCAAGGTTTTTCGTCACTATTACGGAAAACGGTAATTTTTTCAACTTGACACGCGTAGCACATAATGGAGTCGCGGCAATTTAGGATGCCTTTTGCGACTGCTAATTATATCGATTATCGTGTAAACTTGTCATTTAGTTTCACTCTTAACCATGAATTGATGACAGTTTACACAAAACAAGGTTATTGAGGACCTAGAAAATCTCTAGGTCTATAACCCGCCAATATTTTGATCACCAAGCACATGGTTAACTATTGCGGAATCTTCAACCAGACATTCTTTGGGCCATATTGCTAGCACGACGCATCTCATGCACGCCAGGTCCTTCGTTTGTGCCGGAATGCCCCCGGATAAAAATCATGGATGACTTGAGTTAGTTGGCTGTCGTTTTAGTCTGGTACACCATCCTTCTTTGTCTTTTACTAACTCAACGTCTGACTAGGATCGGTTGCGCAGGCGTTCATCGACCGAATTCTATAACACTGCCTGCGGTTTGTATCGCTCTATGTGGAGCTGCTAAAGTATTCTAAGATTGCTTGGTAGCTTATTGAAGCTCCAAAACATCGAATCTACTATCTTTCATGAATTGGTTGTTGAAACATCCCAATACGTGGATGTGTGAGATCAAACTTTAGTTTATTCCTTGAACGTTAGGTGGATGGAAAAATATATATAACTTCGCTTATTGCATATTACATAGACCGGGCGAAAAGAATAGCCCAGCACTACCGCAGCCATGTACAGCGACGCGGGCACGTCGGACAGAGCCATTACGGAGAGGGTCGTTGGATGAAGGATTTGCTGTAATGTCATGGCTTTGTGATGTAGCTGCATTTGGTTTCTCACTCTACAGAATGATCAGGTGGGTCGAATCGTTTGTGGTCGAGCCGCTGATCCCCATTTACTCGTCCGACCATACCTTTTCAAAGGGTGGAAAATCACACTTGTTGGGTAGATGGGTCATAAGACAGCCTAAAGAGAGTTGTACTGATTTTCTGCTCCCACCGGTTAATCAGATAGGCTTATCATTCACAGCTGGATTGGCACTTTGCACTTTCTTGGAACACGCGGTTTGATATCGATCAAGATGCCTGCTGGTGACCTAAGTGGGCGATTCGACATTCCAAAGCAGTTATCCGGCGTCATCGAAGGAAGGGATGCGCGTAAATAGCGACGTTACTATTAATGCAAAAATAAGCTACCCCTGTATATGATCAATGATGTTTTCTTGATTCCATGGAGGTCGGCCGGTACATCGATATTGGCCGATGTCATGGAACATCCTCTAGGATTCCACTGCATCGGTTGGTTCAATTGCGGGTCACATTCGTTTCACATATTGTCTGGCGGTAATATCTGTATATTATCCCCGTCCTTTCCTCCCTGTGAAACGCATTAAAAAAGTAGAGTCCCTCCTAGACAAGACCGCTTTCTGTCGGTCTGTTGAGGTGGGACAATTGTATATGTATCATTGTATACGTGCTTCAGTTCACGAAGCACTTTCTTGTCTGACAATGTGTTTGAGCACATAGATCGCGGCGTGACTCAGGAAACTCATTGAACGTTTAGCTGTGACTACACCGACGGTGGCGGTAGTTAAGGCAATATCAAACCCATGGACATTAAGCCCAGCAAAACACAATTTGTGTGTTGGTCTTTTAGGGCACGTATTCCGTCATATTTGGCCTGTCGGGTAACTGATAGACCACAGTGAAAATGACTTTATTTACGGTACTTTATTGGACTGGTTGCAACAGCCAATTACTGCCATAAGCGAGGAACTGACTGGGCCACAATCTTAGTCGTAAACCGTTCTCCCTCTGAATCGAAGATGGTCGTTTAGTACTTAACACGTTTTTACCGATAAAATCTCTCCCAGAGAGGACGTGTTGGCCAAATGGTCCCTGGGGGATTTAGCATCAGTATTGGATGATATCTTCCGACTGTGACCTTTTGGCTGCATACAAAAATACACCCGAAAACGACCTCCTTCGATAAGGCCGTTCTTCAACAGAATCCACGGCAAATACTTGCCATCAGATTTCGATATAACTTCTGTTTCCAAATATATTTCTCATTCTCCTGAAGACTTCACACTTTCGATCCCGAAACAGTGATTTCACCACCTTAGGAAAAGTTGTGAATCCCACCGCCCCCAGGAAATACGGCGAAAACACCGCATTCAAGGGGCAAACACAACGTGAGTTACGGGACACAACGAAGACAGAGCTTCTATACTATTAGAAGCTTGCTGAACCTAGCTAACCTGGCTCAACAGTCGTCTCGAATTCGAGGCAACAAAAATATTATTAGTAATAGGTAAATATTAAGCTTTGGCTCATTACAGTGCGTAATATCGGGCTAGACTTCGTACTTTTCAGCACCATCTCTAGGTGCATCCATTCAACCGCAAGTGTTGTTCTCATGAATCACTTATCTAATGCCGTAGCGACAGTGTACACGTAAGTGATCTTTTATACCTAGATAGATTTTTGTCTGTCTAGGCTTGGGCAACCTGGCAGTATCCCAGCCCTCGTGCTTCCTTCGGGTGGCATGGCAGCTAGGCACCGAAAAGGTGCTACGGCTGAACGATTTTATTTTTTTTATAGATTTTTGACGCACACCTAGCTCGCCTTCATATATATAGCCAGTCTACACACAAAATAGTGTTCATGATTAGGTGAGTAAAGCTCTATCTCGCAGAATACGGTTTTGAAACTGTGATCCTGATACAGTGTAAACTCATGACCAAAACAAACATTCTAGTAGCGATTATTTTAAAGTGACTGTCGATTGTTGCTTTTGCAGGATCGACTGGGTTTCTGTCACCACTGTGTGCCCATTTTTAGATTGCGACGTCCTTTGTATTCGGCTAAATTTGAAAGTCAGTAAGGATTTCGGTGTTTTTTTAACGAAACCAGCATTATAAGACCAGAATCCACATGTAACATGAACAGTAACTAGATAGCTAATCACATAACCGACTTGCTTGCGCCGGTGGAGATTATAGGAATTCAGTGCGAGTTGAACTTTACTGACATTAGATGCCAAACTCATTCAAAGTGCAATTCGATGGGGACTCGCTGTAGCTGCAATCCCAATCTAACTAAGGGCACTGAATGAAATACTACCAGGTCGCCCAAGCCAAGACAGGAGCCATTCAGTTTCCAGATTGAAGTTTCAGTCGTTTATTTCCTGGTCAGTAACAACCATTGAACTATTTCGAGCTGATAAAACTTTTCGTGCGAATATCCAAGTATCAGTGGTTGTTGAAAAATCGATGAGTTCATCTAACGTACATGAAAAGTTTCTTGGGCGATTATTTTTCTATCAGTCTCGTCTACGACGGCGATGTTTCAGCACAAAGAAGCCAGGCGGGCCCCTTGTCTTCGTTTTGTGACGGAAATTTCGGTTGCACCGGAATTTCGTGTGATCTGAAAGTAAGGGAGTACGATGTAGTGTGGTAAGCGGGAAGAGCGTTCGAGCTGGTGTTTTACTCTTCAATTTAGCGTCCACAGATAGCGAAGCAGCCTGTGAAACTCTACGGGGGCTGATACGTTCCAACCTATTTAAAAACCCACAAGTACTGTCACCGTTCGCTTTCTTCCTCACTGTCCCTCTCTCTCGTCTACCTTCTGAGGTTTATGTGAAACTACAGTACCCATCCGGCTTCTTTCCAAGGGCAAGTTTATTGAGTATCAAAGTGTCCCGATTGAGATCTGATCCTGTAGATGAAGCCATTCTATGCGGAGAATTCCGGAACTCTTGTGCAGTTGCGTCCTTCTTGTTGAAAATGGTCAGTGATACCCATCTCACGAATCTCTGGAGACCTCGACCTTCCGTCTAATGGTTGACCACTACTTTTCGGCCACAAGTAGCCTATCGGCAGTAGGATTTACTTACACCTAGACAAAATATAACGCCAGCGTCCATTAACCACACAGTTCACCTCACGTGATACCATGTTAACTAGCTTCCCGAGTAACAACTAAGGTGTGATTTTCCTGCGGCTTGTGGAGCGTTCTTTCAAAGCAGAATCAAACAACACTACAGTGGTTTTCTGTTTTTCAGCGCAGATTGATTTAACTTGCAGGCTGAAACCTTAGGACAACCCACGAAATGATGGAGTCTTTTTAAGACTGCGGCCTTTGCTCCTTGGAGGAATGACCAAAATAAATCGGCTTTTGTGAGTATGCGTTAGAAATGCTCGTTTCCCATATTCACTACCTGAGCATACTAGTGACTGGCATTTTAATCTAGCGAAGCGAATCTGTCTGGCAGTCAGCAATTCCTACCATATGAACCAGAAAGTAAGATAAATTATCGCGAACTTGTATTACAGGTTTTGTTTACAGGGTGGCTTGAACCTTAGGAGTCTTCTAGTGAGGCCGGCACACTGAAGCTTCTGGGAATCCGGTATTACAACGATTGGGCAAGATTTGTCTATTGTTTGAGCCATATCCCACCGTTCAGGTCTGTTTCAGGCCAACGCACTAGACAGTCCATACTGGATATTTACATGTAGTCCTGTCTATCCTGTGCACGTTGCAGTCGTCGACGCATGCTTATTGAGTTCTTAATGCAGACGATCCTTTGATGGATCATCATTTGAGACATTACCTCCCCTGTGGAGTAGATCACCTAGACATCCTCGTGCCTGCATACTGTAGTGTAAGTCATATTGCCATCCTTTGGAAATGTGGGATAACTGCAATCAGAACTGGATTCTTTACCGCGACTCAGGGGGCACATGATGCGCGCAGGAGGTTTTCTTAAAGGAACACTACTCATAAGGTTTCTGAATGCCCTTCGGCCAACCTTAAGAGTGGAGTTCCTTCAAGAAACTATACCACAATACCTCTAATATCGTACCAACTGAAACATGAGGCGGCCTTTGTGCAGTGTATACAGTTGTAGAATACCATAAACGAGAGTTTAAGTTGCTGTTCATTTGAATCTCCCGTGAAAACCAAATTGATGTGCAAATAAGTGTAGTTCGTAGACAGGAGATTATAGGGATTTGTGTTGCGCTGAATGATGGTGTTCAAATGTTTTCACGAAGACTTACTCTTGTTCCGCAAAGCGGATGCTATCGGTAATGAAAAACATGATACACCACACGTTCCACCCTAGTTCAGATCGAATGCTGTTTAAATAGCCTATGAATGAATTTTTCAAGATTTCAACGTGCCGGGTACGCCGTGATTGATGGAGGGCCTGAAAACCTCCGATACAACTATCACGTGATTCTCAGTTAGCTAATGGGGAAAGCAATTACTTGGGGACTCTGCTGGGCTTTTCACTCGATATACTAAGTGCTGGGAAAGCACGAGCTAGAAGTACCCTGTTTATCAGAAGTAAGGCTACCCCATGCAGTGACGTCAAAATTAATTACGGTGCTGCTCAGTTGTTACCGATTTTTCAAGAAAACCCTATTCTCTAAAACCATTCGTGAGAAGATCGTTCAGATGCCCGTAGTGAATATCTGTAGTGCACTTTGGAAGGTTCTGTTAAGCCTTTAAGCTGACAGATTGAAGTCCTTTTGGAAAGCTAACCTTGTTACAATTTATCAAATTGCTGTTAGTGTGCAATATTCTGCCAGCAGGCAATGGAACAGGCGTCTCTTGTTGACGATGACTACTGAACTTCTCTGTTGGAAGTTGTGTAATTGGACCATGTGTTCATGAAGCGAGGCTGTCCACATTTAGCGGTAGTCCACCTAACGTGAAGGATAAGAGAACAGTGAGTTCATCAGTTGTTAAATGCGGAAATGGTAAATACTGACATAGGAGAATAACGCCAATCTGTTCACCAGGATACCTGTATAGAAACGAAGATATATTCAGATAGGAAACTCAACTGTAGAATAACTAGCAAAGGATGTATCCTTGATGACATGTGTTCACTTTCGTAACAAGGACAGGATGAACGAGTACATGAATTCTTATGCCCGCCATCTGTTAGCTCGCCAACACAGTGTGCCGTAGCATCCGTATCATTCAGATTACCACTAAATACCAATTACCATGCTGTTCCTCCTCGTTTTTTGAACATGTGACCCTCATGACACAAGCGAAAGTAATGTGTATGGTGGAGCGAAACACGGCAATCGGGACCGGAAGACTTTACTGCCCCTTACCGTTGTGCTGAGCAGACTGTATCAAGAACAGGTCACATATGACCTTCATTGACCTAGCATTAAGTTACTGGACGACCCGGCCCAAAAAGCTTCAGATCAACTTTTTGCGCGTGAATCCATGTTTTGCTGGTTGGCGAAACTTCTCGATGAACGGTGTTCAAGCTGGAACGCCACTATTTTTATTCGTCCCTTTAAAGACGATGTTGTGATTGATTAAAGTGATGCCTTGGACTTGAACCTGCAGTCCGTTTTGTGGACGGTCTTACCGATATCACTGAAGCCACACAGTGTGTTCTTCTGATTCGTCCACATTCTTCCTTTCCCCCACAAAGATGCCGGAATTGGCCACCAACCGCCTGAAGGGTCAACGTTGCTGCCACCGACCGAGCACACTTTTCATTTGGCAAAACGTTGGTATTCTACTTGGCTACGGGATCATGTTGTTGATCGCCTTCTACGAGAGCCAACTCGCCTAGTGGTTCCAACTACCCTTTGCCATCCACATCCCTCTCATCCTGACAGACGCGTGTTGCGCACTCATTGTTCATCTTGTGAAACCCTAATGTACACAGCCTCCATAAGGAAAAAGATATGCCGTTTTCGTTATGTCACTGCTTCCCCGCTCCTTCTCTGCTCCACCCATCATTTTTATATGACTAAGCCATCTGATCGGCTTTTATGCCAAATCCATCTTCAGATATCTCCTCCCTGATCACACGCGCTATTATTCATTTCGAAGACAATTTGCTTAGACTCGCCATGTGTGATTGACTTCAAAGAAGACGTATGAGTGCTTTCTGCTGTTCTCGCAGGTCCATTCATAGTTCTCACTATCTATCCCTGTCATCAGACAGTGTCGTTCCATTTTATTTCCATCCTGGTCCTCTGTTGTCGCCGCATGGAGGGCTTTGCGAATTTTCTCATACGCGTGCGGCTTCCATTTTCCATGCGCATGAGATCTATTCTGGACCATTTTCACTGAAGAAGTGGGTGGGGGCTTTAGAAAAGTTTGGTTCAACTGTTCTCTTGATTCCTTTGACGGCGTTTCTTTTTCTTCCTCTATGGATTTAGCTGGTGGACAGCAGCATGAGGCTAAAGTATCACTTAACAACACAATCTAATGCGTGCGAAAGTTGCATTTATTCGTTTGTTTTAGTATTTGCTGGTGCACGATGGCCGTACGTCCTTTTAGAGCAGCTGTCTGCTTCTGCTTAGCGTGACTCGCGTCATCCATGAAACGCGTCTGAAGCACGTATATGGTTTATGCTAGCCAGCATTAATTTCAGCCTGTACAGCCATGGTTGCGTCAGCACTGCTGCAAGCACTGTACTCTGGGAGTGTAGAGGCGGGTCACTTGCAGATGTGTAGAGCATAAAATTGGAGGAAAATTGAACAATAGGCTGAAAGCTGCTGGACAAATTACTACGCAAATCAATAAAATACAATATAGCAGGCATACGATAAAGGTATGACTGGACAAGAATAGGTAATTAGATCTGCCTCGATCTAAGGCTCTAGAATGAGGTGGGAAATACCCTATTAAGAAGAATACAGTGGACTTCATACTCTCTACAAAGAAGTAAGAATAGTGAAGCCTTGCAACGGTATATTGACCATAAAGCTTGAATGTTTCCACATTTTCATAGTTATGACAGCTGTTACACTTCTATGATGGCGTTTCAGAGGTTATGTAATAAGAAGGGGAAACTACGCAGGATGTGGGAATACCCGCCGTACTGGAACTCATGCTGAAATACCCTGAGAAAATCTCGTATGCCCGTTGACCAACGCAACCGTATTTCAGATACGAACACGGTAGAATATGAACCACTTTATGGGGATTCGTGTCCTCGACTGGTGACTGTTCTTTCGCGACAGCCGTGTGCACAAATGTCCCTGTATCTGCAGTAATGTGATTGTGTAATGTACATGCATTTCATTGTCATTAGAAATTTCACTCTAGCACTGAAAATTCAAAAAAGCCACCGCGTGTTTAGGCAATCGTAGCAATGAAATGCAACAGGTCCTTTATTGCCGCTAAATGTGTTGTGTGTACCCAGTGTATGTGCGCGATGTACACCACATTTCTCGCAAAACGGATCACTGACTAATTACATTTATATCGGGGCTTAGTTTAGGCAGCGGCCATGCATAATAGAAAGTAAACTGTGTTGACTGCTAGTGGAGAGAGAGCTGTCTTTGTGCGGATTCAAATGACCCGAAAACGCATACTTCTAGACGCAACCTTTTGTCGGTCCTGGAGCCATCGTTGGATCTTTCGATGTTGAACACCACGAGTGTTCCGTATGTGAGTTTTATGGCTGCTAGTTAAATTCAAATTTGAAAGTAGTCGGGCGAAATAAGGTCTGTTTTTGTCAAGGTTGAACGGCGGAGTGTATGCACACAGATTTTTCTCAGTAATATGTAATTGGACTAAGGGGAAATGTCACGAACTTTATTGTGGTGCATTTAGTAAATTTGAGTTCTGAAAATGGTAACTACGTTGTGTTAGGAGTATTCTGCCTGGACTGTTCAAGCGCGTTCGCAACATATATTCACAAGGCTGATCGAGAAAACTAGAGTTCATACTTTGTCCTCAGTGGTCTGCTGATATCGTTGGTAGTTATACTACTTGTGTTGTTAGGTGTCATGAGACACGCCCAGAACCTCCAAAAGTCGAAAGAAAACAAATCAGATGTGCTTTGCACTGTCCGTCGGACCGGATCGCTAATTTTGGCCAATGGATGGCATATTGAATCGGCGTATGCTTTCCCCACTATGTGCCATGTGACTGGTTTGTCTGTTAGTTGAGCATTTATGGTAATTTACACTGGGTTTCCTCTACGTCCTCAACGGTAGAGAAGAGTAGAAGCGGCAATTGTGAAGTTGTTACGCACTATCAGTTGATTAGTTCTCGTTGGGCTAGATAAAGCACAGCGATGAGGTCCAACAGTTTTATTACTCGAATTTGAAACAAACAGGACAGTCGAATGAGGGTAGATTAGGGGAGCTGGGGTGATCAAAAGAGAATACATGGCTGAACGGTCACACCATTCAGACTGCACCAACTCAATGTGGGTGAATAGTACTCGAGGCTAGGTTATGAACTGGCAAATTATACTGGGTGGCTAATCAAAGCAGAACAGTGGGTCAAGCGGTAACGGATAAATCACAAAGCCAGTTAACATATCTATTGGATATCTGTGCTCAAAACAGTAGCAGTATACGTCCATGTCAATGGAAGGCATGTACCCGTGCTGGACGAGATGGAGAAACCAAGTATACGTGATTAACCGGAGCCAAACTGTCCGAGTGGGTGTGTGTTCCTCCTGCAGATATTCGGGTTACCAGCCACAGCACGATTGAGATGCGTACTCTGCTTTTGTACGAAAAGTGTCGGACAAGGATGCCCATTCCCATTCAATATATCCAGATTGCCTGAATGAGTGTCTGCAGGCATAAGCACCTTGGGGTGTCTGTGGTATGCTAGCACTGAGTCCCTTATCCGTTTTTATTCTTTTCTTCACAATAAGGCTTCCCAGTGAATTATGATTGTACAGCATCGAGGTATCGGTGTTGATCACTGATTTTGTGCTCTCTGCCAAGGATAATGATGACCATGCTTTGTCATTGTTATAGCTGTTCCGTTAACTCGCAGTCCAATTAGAGAATATTCACACGATCACCCTAGTTTCCCGAATGATGGTTGAAAAATTGGACGGGTTAACTTACTAAGTCCATCGGCTTGGCCTTAAGACAGAAATATGTAGTAGGAGAACTTCGGATACAATATGAAGGAACTGCTGTTTACGGATGGAGGACTAGCTATCATCGAATGCGCAAAGAACTGGGACTTAAACGGCATGCTATATAGTACGGAGTGACGGTGCTAAGATTGATATCTTTACTGACCTCAGGAAAGTTTGACGTTATCAACTGGACTGTGGTCAAATGGAAAACACAAGCATCTGAAAACCTCAACCGATAAAACCTGTACTACTTAGATAAACGCCGTTAAGTGCTACTCTTTGAAGTTCTTT
Source organism: Opisthorchis felineus (assembly GCA_004794785.1). Classification (NCBI taxonomy): domain Eukaryota; kingdom Metazoa; phylum Platyhelminthes; class Trematoda; order Opisthorchiida; family Opisthorchiidae; genus Opisthorchis; species Opisthorchis felineus. Next base: position 60,914 of record SJOL01009644.1, on the reverse strand, counting down.
AGGATTTGGTATCCCCATACGTGCCTATTCGAAAGACAACTAAGGAATTGCGATAGCAAAGTTATTCTGCATCCCAACTGGTAATCATATACAACAATTTTATCTACAGTTTTTGACAGCTGATGGCATCAGCTGGTAACGACGCTAATCAACGCACCTAAGAAATTCCTAATAGTTTTGTAGGGACTTTTTGCCTCTCACAGCAACATACCGCCGATATTTTGGCGGCTTAAATAAACTTAAACACAGGCAGCTTACGCATACCAAAACTTACTTGCATTTTGTTTGGTTACGAGTGACTAAATGAGTACCACGAAATTTCACTTCTAACGTTTTCCTGTATGTAAACAAACGACCCCCAAACTGATATCATCTGTAATATTTACCATCTAAAGAGCAACCCAGACCTTCATCATTTCAGCAACTATATGTGAATAAAGAGTAATTTGGATGTACTCACAGCCACCTTTCAATAGTGCACATTAGTCTTCCAAGGGAACTCCAAAGAGTATGATCGACTTACCAGTCCATTTATGGAACAGACGAAATGGGTTTCCCGATATTCTTACGACCTACTCAACAAATCACTTCTTTCCGGTTACCCATAAAGCCGATATCTAAATAAACTGTTGCAAAAGCCCTTTCATTTGGCATCCCTCGAATGATGCAGAGGCACGAATTTTCATCTGTCGGCGCTTACACGGAAAGGAAACGTGCACGACAGCCTTTTGATAGAGAAATGCATCAGTGTCTCATCTTCGAATTCCAGAAAACACAATCTCATGAAACTACAGGCCCACCAGAATTTGTTATAAACAATGTGGATTCCCTCATGATTCGATCATCCAAGCGCTTGTTTTTGCAGGATAACCTCGCGTCTATACATTCGCACCATTGAACTTGGACGAAAATTTCATTCAATGCTATCGTTTATCCCGTGGAGCCCCATGTGAGCCTTGGGTTGTACTTAAACGTAGGATGTGCTGACTTTTTTTTACGCGTTGCCGACTTTCCGAACGAATTTGACGATCCGATGAACTATTGAGTACGTGGTCTTTGAGGGGGATCCGTTTTAACTCTTTTGCTTCGTCTATCTTACAGAAGGTTCTTCCATACCTGATAGAGTTTCACATAACATTTTCAAAAATTATCGCCTCATTGTAAATGTCTGTCTTGGAGTATGATAAAATCTGCATCGCTTGTATCCAATTTTAACTTCATCTTGCGAATCCGGTTAGAAATATACGCTAAAATAGAAACAGCTTCTCTCACTTTGAAACGTGCCACAAGCGCGTAGACAAGTTGACATCTCCCCGTAACTCGCACATTTGATTCCCTTCAGGTCATTGTCACACGCAGAGTACAACCATATAATCCACAGTGCTATTTACACATAATTCTTCAAAGAATGAGGCACAAAGTCAAACACAACTAGCCGTAATTTTACTGTTTGTTTCAGTACCCTTGTGAAGGTATTTCGTGCTGGGTGAAAAAACCCATTAGGTTACCTTTCTAGCCGGGCTTTTTTATCCGACAATAATAATTCATCAGTGTTCAAAACTTGAGCATCCGGCACAATTACAACCGTAATCAGACTTTCGTTAAGCACTACTAATGAACAAGTAGTACTACACGGTTGATTAGAGAAGTTTGTGATTCATCTAAGTCTCATTTGGATATGTCGCATGTATTTGATCGACTTAGTCACCCTTAGTGGCTATCTGAACGACCCAGGAAGTCTCAGAATGGCCCATATTATAAAATGGGTGAGCTGTGTACGGCTCTAGCACATTGTCACAGTTGGTAAAAAGTACGTTTGTTGGCCAGGTACGGTAACATGAAATAAATGAAGCGACATTAAGTGGCTATCCACTCACCGTGATCTTTATCCATGAAGATTGGGAGTGTCACAAGTTTAACCCGGAAAATGTTAAAATAGTGGCACATGGAGATTCAAAACAAGGGGGAGAATTGTGGGAAGCATGGCACTCCACGACAGATCCTATCAACCGGCGTGACAAACTGTGTCCAATCTACGCAATCCCATGTGCGATGAAAAAGTAAGTCAACTAGAACACATGGATTTGATTATCGGACTGAAAAATTTGGGGACAGGAACCTACACGGAATCACAGCGTAGGGCGCGAGGACATGGCCTACCCGAATGTCGACCAATGGATGGAGCCAAACAGGCGAAGCTCAAAATAACGTCGACCAATCAGAACACAAACCCACAGTTCAAATGATGGAATCGCTTAGCCAGATAACTAGTCAGAATCGAAGGTCACTCCCAGATGTAGTCGGTCGGCATCCGTTTCCGGATTCACCCCTCACATCGAACAACGCCGATGGTGTCCGCACATAGTACGCGATGTCACATGCAGTAGGCGCTGAGCAGCGCTAACAACCAGCTAAACGTCCTGTGCCCTGCGCAAACCTAAAGGAATAAGCTTGATGGTTTAGCAGGATGTCCAATTGGTGGCCCATAATTGTCAAAGTATGTAGGGACTGAAGAGTTGAGACAATGTACGCGGAAGGTGTGCTCACATGATGTGCGGTAAGTAAACCTTATTCACTTGTTCATAAAAGTAGCTCGCATCAGGGTCAGTATTAATTCTCGCTTTTTCCGGTGGCTGGTAGGTTGGGAATTCAGCAAAACACCAGTCAGCCGAGCAATCCAGCGACAACGCATATACAAGATTGGCGCACGGAGATGGGTGAGCAAATTTTTGTGGAGTTATTACGGAGGCGGCGGGCAATTTTTCAGACACGACTCCAACTGGTGTAGTACACCAGTCAGTCGATTTTACATTATTTACAGGTAAAGCCAAAGCAGTCAACATCCTGCGATCAGTATTAGCAGGAAGAGGGAATACCAACCGAGCACTCAAAACGGGGCTACGTGGGACTCCGCTATTGAACAAGATGAGACAGAGCGACCTGCACACCAAGCAGATACAACGTCCGCATACAATAATTGTTTTTGTCCTCAAGCCAATCAAATTTCAGGCGTTTGTGGAGCAGTCGCGAAGTGACGAGTGCAGTAGGAGATACGACCTTCCCCACTCCCGAAACCAAACACCCACGTTTAAATGCAGCTGTAAGTTTTCCCGCAGGAAGAGATGTGTTAGTCCGCGCACTACTAGTGTGAACAGTTTCTCGTGTGTGTGTGTGTGTGTGTGTGTGTGTGTGTGTGTGTGTGCGTTAATTCATACCAACTGACATCGTCCGGCTGTCCCACACCATTCGTCAGTGACCTTGTCTGATATGCACTCCTGGGCGCCGCGTCGCTTTACTCATATGATACACGTCGTGTCAACAATTGTCATTTGTTCACAAACGCAGCGCCCATCCTGATGGGTCTTGGTTATCACACTCCCTCACTTCGGTGGGTGGGCTTCTGGCAGCATACCAAAACAACTAAACCTCGAGTGGGTACAAATTGGACAGCAGGAAAAATAACAGTCATTTCGAGAATGGGACTAACTAACTCAAACGCAGGAAAGTCAGTCGACTGCTGGTAAGCATGGTTCACTGACTGGTTCTCGTCATGGAAAACAAACTAATGAAATGAGGTGCAAGTGTTTCATTTCCGAAGGTGGTACACAGAAGATACTAGCGTGGGAGTATGGGGAACGGTGGAAACAAAAGCCTAGAAATGGCAAGAAAATCACACCGGTCGACATGGATGCGGCCTAATAGTACGCAGTCATCGGTCGAGTTAGGAATGTTCTGTAGAGTGCTATCCTAGACAGAACAAGGCATGCTCGCTGGGCACAGTGATGATAAATGATGAAGCATGCCAAAAACTGCTGCAGTAACATTCTACTGATCTGCACTCACAACGGCAACGAATGCACGTCCACATAGGTGGAGAGAATGCTGGCCAAAGCCGTGACACTGAGCATGCGTGCTTAAACTAAGTCAAAATGTCCGCATAGCGCGACTGGCGCAGCTAGCGATGGCACTGCAGATTAGATGCGCACTCTTATTTGTCATCGTTCAAGCAGTCCCGCTAACTCTCAATGTAATGATAAGCTAACCGTATAACCAGGATGACGATCGGGACGACGGGACAACTTATTTAATTTAGTCTGTTTGTCTGCACCTGAGATACAAAAGTCCATATTCGAAAAATTCCGGGTAAATACGGGAGAACTGTTGTTTGTAAATGAGCTGCACAAAAGCTACGGATAAACAAACATACAAGCCAATATTAGAAACTCATAATTCAAATTTCAACTGGAAGGGGTACAATATACAACCGGACCCAGTAAGCCGGGATGGACATAACGTCTGACTTAAATCCTTGTGTGAACAAATGCCTGACCTAAAAAATGCAATCAAAAGGCTTCAAGATTGGTCAAAAAGCAGGCCCTCACACTTGTGATTATTTTGAAGTAGAGAGAGATCTTAACCTGGTGGACATAGCTGATAAAAGGGTTCGTGATAGAAAAAGCGATATTCTGACCAAACGTGGAATGAGGCTTATTGGAGTGTTTCAAACAGTTCAAGGTGTACTTAGGAACGTGTTCGTTTACCCACGCCTCAAGTCTCGTTTTCACTCGTCAAGGCTATTACCCAGCGAGTCCAGGATTGAAAGCCTGGATGCGGCGTTGCTGGGTTCGTGCTAGATATACGCTTGAATAAACGCGACAGCACAGTAATCAATACAGTAGCGGAATCAATTTCGGGTGTGGAACGCACGCATAGCAGAAGCAACCAGAAATAATTCAAACACCAGAGTGGGTCGACTGGTCACATGGACAATGGCTGTGTCCCAGAAATAGTTCTGTTGAGGTTTAGTACTGAGAGTGCTGAGCAGCCAACCAGGTGGTCATTCAGTTGACCCTCCAATCAACCAATCAAACAACCAGTCCAACACGTAATCAGTCAACCGCTAAGTGCACTCGTATACGCTGCTAAAACCACATACCTTTTGCTAAGTACATTAGCGACTCATATCAAGCTTGGGTGACCTGTTGTACAGAATCCCATTGCGTAGACGGTAATCAAATGGAAAAAAATTAAGGGAAGTGTGGAACTCCAGTTCGCCACAAACGCTCAACGTTTTACAACTTCAGCATGCGTGTTGAAGCACACGATCTTCCAAAGGTCGGTGAGTGACAGGCTCAGACGCCCTTCTGCAAGACACAGGTGAGTGCTCGGTTCACTATGTGAACCAGTAGCGAAGGCAAAGGTCAGGACCTCTTATCATGGTATGCATGGGATATTCATTGTGTTCACCCACAAAACCACCTTTTTTTAAACAGGATGTGGTTGCACTACATCCCCGCGACACTTCATCACAAGAATACAGGATGCGGGATGCAGTGGACACGACAGGGCTAGATGACCTTATTCATCATGTAGCTGAAACAGTTGTGGGTGAAAGGCTGTTTAAATCCTGAAATGTGTCCTCAAGACGCTCGCAAGATCACCTTGGTTTCTCCCTCCCAGCACAGTAGCCAAGCCATCAGCAGCTGAAAATACTCTCTAGGCACGGTGGCGGAAATTGATTTTGTTGTCAACTTCCGGTTGTCTGACATGCTTTCATTCCAGTAAGGCTAGGCGAATCTGCCCGAGTAATGGAGCTCCCTGAATGCGGGAATGATACGAGTAACATACAAATTAAACACGGAGCTAGGTGGAGCATGCAACTTATCCAAGGCAAACGCACTGTTTAACCCGTTGAAGACTTTCTCTAAAGCCACCCGGATCGGAACGCCACTCGTTTGTTCACGAAATTTTCACCAATGTTCTAGTTTCTGCACTTGAAACGCACCGCCAGCCGATAAAATTGCACGAGCAACGCCTGCACTCTATGACACAGCTACCAGTCCGCTGTCCATTAATCGGAACCGCAAGCTGGTAAAATGAAACCACCTCAGCTAATGCTCAGGGAGGATTCATACCTTGTAACGTTGAGATTGTATTCGAGTGTGCGATTTCACGCCATTTCTAGTTATGTTAAGAAGAGTGGGCGAACTCAGACGTTTCTTATACATGAATTCACCTATTTGACTTAAACAATGATGGCTCGGTGAGTATGGCGCGAATACCGCTAATTTCGCCAAATCGGCGTGCGTAGACTAGAATGATGAGTTTTACACGTGAAGCATATGCCCTTGGTCTGTAGAGATTCGGCCTCACAGTCTATACCACGAACTAGGTTGTTTCAAACTAAATAATCGAAAAGTTTCAAGCCGACCGAAAAAGTACAGGGTTGTTTTACCTGGAATTCATAACGCCATGCTAAATTGGATACATGTCTATGGTAGCATTAGTTTGAACAAATCCATGACCAAGTTTCTCTCAATGTAACCAGCTAAATTGTTCCTCTATACTTTAAGGATAAACGTGCCTTGGTATTTACTTACTAACGTAGGGTCGCAACACGCCTTTTAGTGATCACTCCTTAGGAGCATCATTGACGTTCGCTGCTGACAAAGTTTACTACCCGAATACAACTAAAGTCGGTTCATTTCGGCTCACTAATTTTGGACTGCTTGTGGCAGTGTTTAATAATGTTATCCTTACACAAAGTCTTATGTCAAGGCTTTACTGATGTGTGATTTATTCCTATGAGGTATCCAAGATAGTGCTGAAACCACATGCACCCAATAGAAAAAACTGCTAGGTGTCTAATAAGGTTAAGTTTATGCAATGTGTTTATGCAATCAGTAGACAGATAGTTTCCAACATCACCATCAGTCTCTGAATACAGGCCAGTTCGTGACCTTGAGCATGATATGGATGCCCGGTGCATGATTTGGATTATGTTCTTGTGTGGATTTTTTGTAGCCATCTCAGGCACAGGGGATTTCACGCATTCTTGTCAACTGCTGTCTTGCTCATGGAAAGCCTGACCCACGCAGTAAGGGTCGGGCTACCAAAATTATCCATTACGTGTACAACTGCAATGCTTCACCAGCATGTGTTGAAAACTAATCTCTACGGTAGTTTCCAAAAGCGTCACACATGTACTGTTCACCACTGAAATACACATCAAAGTGGACCGCATTTTTGTCAGGACTCCAACGCAAATCTGGCACGGCATCGTCAAACTTTTTCTTCTACCTCGTCACACCCGGAAACGAGTACTTATAAAATACGAGTGATGTGGCCTTCCAAAACATATCCGGCAAACGTGTCATTCGGTAATTCCAACAGAAGGCACTGCGTGCTTTCTTGTCATACCGTCAAATTTTTCTTTCATTTGAGGTCATATCTTAGCAGGGTACCCTGTAGATACGGTCTGAACTGCAGAGTGTCTGTAGCGGTCACTTCCTGTCTTGTACGCTTCGGAATTATTCAATGGATTACATATACCTCAAACCTTCCTACATGTAGGAAGGGACAACACAGTCACCACGAGCACACGCCAAGTAACTCTCGGAGCGCGGAACTACTACAGCACAACAGTCCACCTAACTAGTCCCAATAATTATTCTTGATACTCCTACATCTACGCATAATGTTCCGCTCTTCTTTGCACTGTTCACCAGCTTAATTAGTTTTTGGCACGATTCTCCGTATCCCAGGCCGATTTTCCAGTTCAGACTCACAACCACCTACCGATCCTGTCACTTACGTAGCCCATTTAAAGACACATGTTTCGACTACGCTATTACTCACTACCGACACCGAACAAACGATCTTACATCTCTCCAGACCTTGCAACTTGTTCCAGTGTGTTTGTACGTTGCGACCGCGTTAAATCGCTTTTAGAACCTCCATAAGATGGTCTTTCCAGTGTTCTTTACTGTTTCGAAAAACATTCCACTGTCCACATACTCGACAAACCTCTTACCGTATCCATTGATCGCCTTAGACCGGTGTGTACTTAGCTTAAGCAAGCCAGCACTCCCACACCGATTGTAAACACCCCGATTACTAATACAAATCAACACATTCTTCTACGTCTCCACCTGCCACTCGTATAGATAATCAACGCATTAGCTTCTCTGGCAGACTCGTCCACTAGCCAGACCGTTTCGTCACAGGTTAAAATCACATACTAGTTCATGAACACCTATTTTTCTCATTCGCTAGGAGGGAGTATTTGTAGCGCACACTCTCTTGTTCCTTCAACCAGCTTCGCTTAATTTGTCTAGTACACCTTCACTCACTGGATAACGTGTCACAAACACGAATCGCATGACAAACTCCTGTCCCGCTTGCAACCTTGACCGACAACATGCACACCAAAATTTCCCGTCCACTTTGTTTACGCGTCTACCACCTAAACCAAGTGCCGTATTGACGACCTTCAACCACATCAAGTCACACTGTGGTTGCAAGCACACACTTTGCCATGCCGACTACTGCAGCACGAGAGAAATCTCCAAGTTCTATTTTATCAACACCCAAAACGAACGCCGCGTCTGTCCATCTTCTACCATTTTGGCACCACTATTCATTCATTCGTTCATCAACCTATTTTTCCACCAGCAATGAGCCGCCAAGTTTTTTTTCAAACTCCGGCTTACGCTCAACTCCCAAACTCATTTCTCAACGTCCCATACAGCCGAATATGAATAAAGATACGTTCATGGGCAAAAACTTGTCTCGCATGTCAGCGTTGAAAGGCAATCCGCTATACTCACTCACCCATCGGTACCTTTCCCACTCCATACTGCCGATTTGACCATGTTCAGCTTGATGTTGTCCGTCCTATCCCAACATCCAACGAACACTATTATCTCCTGACATGTGTCGATTGTTTTACACGATGGCTTCAGGCCCTTCCCATACCTGACACGTACTCAGAGACAACCACCAGAGCATTCATCTGCGAATGGATCTCCACTTTTGGATTACCTTCAGTCATAACCACTGACCGTGGATCTCCGTTTGAATCACAATTGTTCCACGATCTAACCGAATTACTCGGGTGCAAACTCATTCGTACATTTCATATCACCCTCAGGAAAAAGGGTTAGTCGAATGATTTCATCGACACACAAGGCTACCCTTCGAACAAACAACTAGAGCACTAATATGTCCAGTCTGTATTTGTCCATCATCCGAGCACTGTTGAGAGCTGAGTTTGTATATCCATTTAGCTTGACTACCTGCTTTTTTCTAAACGAATCGATGGAGCCTGAGTGTCCCTCTGTAGGCTTGCCAAAGGTTTAAAATTCCAGTTCTTCTTTCGGGAGTATTTGTTAATAAAAACATGCATAACCGTCATCTCAACGTTTGTAACACTGCACACAGCAAACACGGACATATTTTGGCGGCGAAAGTCACACTGGCACGGATGATCGATTAGTACAGCTTTCACTAAATAATGGATGTGGCTGCATCTGGTTTAGCTTGATATCTAACTGCGCCTTGTCGTAGATGATAAAATGTAGCTACGTGACATTAGAAGACGGAGCACAATGGTCTGTGCCAGGACGATAAATTAAGAAACGGACGTGCTTTGGTTCGTCTCCGATTCCACATTTCAGCAGCTGCCTGGCATGGCAGTGTTAAGTAGTAGGATAACACCAACCCGTGCGATATCGCTAACCAACAGTGGATGGCCCCTTATCGATTCGGTTTGATGAACAGCACAGTTGACTGTGATAAGAAAGGTACCTTAAGAACGCTTCTGCTCATTTATGCAAGACTCTTTATTCGCAGATATGAAGCTACTCTGTACACATCACAAACTGTGAAACTTATTTTCGGCTAGCTCAACATCTTCCACACAACTAGCATTAGATGAACTGGGAATAAGTAACAACTGCATGCATGGAAAGACGGCAAACACCATTACGTACTTCGAATTATGTAACGCCATTTTTCTATGTTGTGTGACAGCCAGCCTGAGAATAGGGCACGGCTACTTAGGCACTGTTAGGCCAGAGCAATACACAAGTTTATTGGCGCCTTGAAACTGCAAGTCGATTGGTCGCACCTATACCTGTTGTAGTCTGATCCACATTTTGGCATGAGAGTGGTACGGAGTGCATGCTGCCGGCCGGTTTCATATGCCCTTTATTTTCTATTCCCTGTTAATCAGCGGAAGGCTAGCCCTAGAATTCGGCGGAAGTGAATCAATAAACGGTCGAAAATAGACAGTCATTAATATAATATTTTGAATGGATTAGCATTTTCTACCAGATAATGATTAAACTTGGCATGCTAAAAATGGATAAAAAATCATAGTGGGCACTTAAGTGTTGACCACAGTCAGTCGCATTACTGCTAAGTGGTTTCTATGCTCTCTTGAGCTTTCATAAGGTAACGAATAAAGGTGAAATGTTATTTGCCTGTTACAGGCTTTTCAGAATCAATGGGCACATAGTACTTTTGGCCACAGGATTCTGACTTGAAAGCTAAAGGTAATGAAATATGGTCTGCGATCAGAAGTGTACGCAGTCTACATTTTCTAGTCTCAAACAACCTATTCTGACAGCACACATTGTTAGCTGTAAACGCTATGTACTGGCTCTCTAGGAAAAACTAATTCACAAACTGAACGTATGCTGGAAAATTATATTTGGGTAATGCTTCTGCGAGGTCATTTGGACCAATCTGGAGTGGTTCATGACTTTTACTCAGATATATCGTCAGCACGAAAAGCCCAAATTAGATATCAGTTAATTAATTAGTTAATTAATTAATTAATTATTCTACGAGGAGTGGGGTGTTCCGATTTGTTGAACCTTACTGTTTGCCCGACTAAAATCATATTGAATTCTACTGAAAACGAACAGCGACTAATCGGATCCAATTCATCGGGCTCAGGATGTGGCAATATCTTCCTGGATAAATAATTAAATGTACTGTCCGCTGAAATCAGTGGCAAACACTTTTTGTACATACTTTGCTGGAACATATCGATTCATTTTTTCCACGTTCCTATAGGACTTAATTTTACAAGCGTCAAACTTGGGAGCAAACTTCGACCCATATAGGCATTTTCAGGAGACTTAGTACTGTGTTTGCGCAATTTAAAGAACTTCCGTTTCAGGTGGACAGAGTAGTGCATTGCGGGTCCTGAGTTGATCTGAGCCCTTTTCACACTACAATGGAGAAAATAATGCGGAATTTCAATGTTCGGATGAAATTATTTTCGTTTTTCTTTCAACTACACTGAGGACACTATCTACAAGGATGACAAAATCTTGGTAAGAGCCTGATACTTTTGAGGGACGCATAATTTATGAGTGGACTGTGATTTTTAGCCAATTTGTATCCCACTGGAACAAAAATCCATATGTTCATTATCCCTACAACTAATTCGCACGATCAATTTTGAACAAACAATTCGAACGTATTATCTGTTTTATGCTACGTCTGTGGATTTTTGGCGTTGACTATCCAATAGGAGACTAATGTAGCAGGCGAAACAGCCGCCTGATAGTTGTTGATTCGTTGAGGCTATCTTGATAACGGAACAGCCGACTGATCAGTTAACACACAACTGGCCATCAGCAACGAAACACCATGAT
>SJOL01009637.1:198693-233474 GCA_004794785.1 Opisthorchis felineus | reverse complement strand
TGAAAATTCCAGCAATACAGCTTGTGCCCAAGTAGCAAGCCTTCAGTTCACGAGCTTCCGGAACGGATGCAATCATCAAGTCGATATTAACACTAGAATACACTTGGCTGAACGAAATTTATTACGATGATAAAGATGATGCAAAATGAAGACAAACCTCCAGTGTAACTTTACGCGTAAACGGGATATGATATGAAATAATACTGGTGATGATAGAATAGGGCGTGGCTATGCATTTCAATAATGAAAGCGAAAGACGGGACAGTATAAAAAAGGCCATTGTTAAGACAAACAAGTCTGTATGGGGGATTTCGCGATAGCACAGAATAAAGGTGGGGGAAGCATGCGATGCACCTCCATAGTTGTTTTCAACAACTGGAAAAAGTTTGGAACCGATTGAGAAGTCATCATCGTTTCAGAAGGACTTGGTAAATAATCGGTAGTTTTCAACTGGGCAACGTTTCTCTTTTGACATAAAAGCTTCATCCGGCCAGGCAGGTCACCAAGTTGGCCAGACTTTAAGACAGACGGAAAACCAATCAGTAACACCTCTTCAGATTAGCACACTAGATCAGTGTTGAATGCCAATCAAAGGGTCTTGACGGTTAGTGTGATTGTGGTTGATGGGTTGTGGAGTTTAAAATAAATTTTGATCGGGTTTGGTTCCTCAATGTTCCATTTCAAGGTACTCCAATTGATGATTCACCTTGAATGCCGTTAGTAGATTTCGTTGGTCTTTGTGTCCTTGTGAGTGCAATTTGGTTGGGAGCAGGGAGGAAGGTAGGTGAGATTAAGTGCAGTTCAGATCTAAGCTACTTGTATTGATGACTCCACCTTCTGCACACCAACACGTGTCAGCTCGGCTGATCCGAAACCGTTCTGCACACGCATGCCAGTTCTACTTCCTCTATTTTATTAACACTGGGAGGCTTGGCGATTTCCACAGCCTTGGCCATCAGTCTCTGTGGCGTGGACCGTAGTCCTCGCCTCAAAACCTCAACACTTTCTAAATCTATTTTGTGTCACGTGTCCAGTGCATGTTCTGCCGTTGTTGAGTCTTTCGGTAACGCTCGATATTCTTCTGCGTTTCTCGGCGGCTTGTTTATTTTTTCTTCTATGCTATGCGACTGGCGAGGTTGGAGGAAAACTGGGAGAACCACCGCGTATTCAATAAAAGATGATTGGAGCGCACTTTGATCCCCACATATTTACTGGTTAAGCCACAGAACACATCAGTCGCTTCTGCCCAAATAGCGTTCTCAGCAAAACAAGTCATTCCTCACACGGAGGATCTACTTGACTACTTGCCGTTTATATGGTATCCGTCACCACGCATGTTGGCTCACCAAAGATCTTCAGACTGTGTTCTCCCCGCAGACTTCCAGTTACTCAAAACCAAATTGGTATGCAAATGAGTGTATTTCGCTAATTTCGTGCAATTTGGGTTCAAGTAGAACATAAGGTTGACGGAAACGCGGGGACTACGTCTACCTGATGAGCTCCAAGAAGGGTGAAACCGGTCGTGCGCTGTCGAAAAGTTTTCAGCAACCTTATAAGTTGTGTATGACGTCTATTCATGTATCGTAATATCTCGAATATCGTACCAACTGAAACACGAGGCGGCCTGTTGCAGCACATTCAGTTACTTAAAAACATCATAAACGAGAGAGATTCAGCTAGGATCTAGCTGAGTACCCCGGCAAAGCCAAATTGGTTTGCAAATGAATCTATTTCACGGCTACTACTATCTTTTTGTGTGCTTTCTCACAAAGGACTAGTCCCGTGACATCGAAGCTACATGGCTCTACCCGGACTTCACCAACGGTTCATGTCGTATTCTAACCAGCTTTCCTGGAAAAAATGCTTACGTATTTTTCGGGGTATTGAATTTGGTCCGTTCATTGTTGACATCAGGGAACTGCGACCAAGACCATTCAACCTAAAGCGCCACCCGCGTGGTATCTCAGTGGGTTGCTTGAGGAATGAAATATCCACGAAAGCGGATGATTCTCGTGCGAAGTTTCGGGTGATACTTGTGATCTCATAAGTCTTAGTGTTTCTAGAAAATGTTGTAAAGTATATACCAACTCGTTGGGTTTCAAAGCCATTTCTGACAAGACAACTAGAGGAATATTTACATACAACTGTTTCATTTGTGCAATCTGACAAAACACTGTGTACGGAAAGAATCCCAAGCCATTGGATTTTGGTTGTCTCTGGTCCAATATTTTCATTTATTGTTATGAAAACCAGTTTTCACTGAATTAACGGCCGAGTTTGATCCCACACATGAACTACCTAGAGAAACTCATTTTACGAGAACCGAGAAGATAAAACCAAATTTGCTGCCTCCGCAAAGATTGTACTTACTAAAAAAACTCAGCTCCATTCGATATAAGCGATTTAGCGATCTCATGAATCTCTTACAGTGACTTTCGGTTTGGACGCGTTGACAGTATCGTGACGGGGGTGAACTCTTTCATCCTGTCCCGTCCACTCAACTAAATCTTCTAGAACTGACAACCGCACCTGTCTACAACAACTCAGATCTTCCTGTACCTTCTCGTTTCCAAAAACTGGCGATTTTTACGATTTGTTTCGCTCATTTGCTCTGTCTCCAAAACAGTGGACATATCCCACCGCAGTTCGACCAAATTCAGTTTCTGAATTAAAAATCTCCGGACATTTAGTCTTGGGTAGTGTTTTTCCGTGCATCGTGTTGGATCACAACAATGTTGCAGATGAACTCATTGGTGATTCCAAACAATTCGAGAGTACGCGCACACTGACTAACGGATGATGCCCTTGATACGATGCACACAACAATGCATCCTGGTGAAATGAAGTACAGTGACCATATAGTCGTTGCAAGAGGCACAGGATCGAAATAGTTCGAACTACACTGACTTTGGAAAAGACACCAGATCCACTGCTTTAATAGTATTTTGGTAGATGGCGCTGTTGAACAGCTGTCTAAGCCAATGTCTTTAGGTATGGTCATTGGAAAACCGAGGATTAAGCGCAAAGGCTGCCTGGGAAAGAGGAAATAGGCGTGCTAAAGACTGCATTCAACCATAGCAGATCCAGCTGGAAGTTGGGATATATCCCACTCAAGGTTTCACCCAAGTCTGAAATTCTTGAAAGTGTGAAAGACTCATAGGCTAAGTTACCGTAGTAACTGAGTTCAGCACGTGTATCAGTATAACCAAACGAACAAGAAATGCAGAATTCAGCACAGCGTAACAAGTAGCATGTATGTATTCGAATTCCTGTTTGTGTACAGCATTTGGAATATTTAAACAAGAGAATAATGAATAGAGCAATGAATGGAGCATCAATCATGTTCATCACATCCTCCGCACCTTGAATGAGCGTGTGGATGTTTATAGTTCAGTGGTGGTCTTGATTGTAATCTTTCGGATCTTCTTGGATTGGAAACTTCAAGTTCTTCGCAGATAGTATGTTCTTCAGAGATAACGTTTCTTTCGGATACAATAAGATCATCTGCAAAGGATTCATTAGAATTTGAAACAGCAGAAGTGCCGTTAACAGACTGACCTCTGATGTTGAACTCAACTGGATCAATGTGTCTCCGGTGACAAGAGAGATCATCCAAATCGAGAATTGTGACCATACGTTTGCCACTTGATGAAAGTATTATTCCTGTAGCAGGCCATAAATCATTACCCTTGAAAAACGTAACATCAGTCGTTTTGGCACAGTCCAGGCTTGTACGCAACGAGCGAGCAACGAGCTGCACTCTTCCCCCTAACTGAATGAACGGCATTCCTGTATTTCACTAGAAAATTATCAATTCCATGGTCTAACTCCACAAAAGAATTAGGAGAGAATGAAGTAATGGAAGACTTAAGTGTTCTCACAAAATCCTGAGCAAGCCAATTCGACTGGGGATGTCATGGAGCAGTAAACAGATGTCGATATCCAAGGCCTGTTAACCATTTGCCGAGGGATTTTGCAGTGAAGTGTGTGCCGTTGTCAGTGACCAAAGCAGTTGGTACACCTTTCTCAATGCTTTTTGTGTGAATTCAGCACTTGGAGAAGTAGTTAGAAAAACTTCAGACCAACGTGAATATGCGTCAATAACAATTAAAGCATAGTATTTACCGAGAAAAGGCATGAACTCGTTGAAAAATTTCACAAGTATCTGGCCACAGATACCACTGTGAAGACTTGCTGTGAATCTGGTGTGTACAGTTGACACAATTTTTAGCAGTATACTTGATGTCAGCATCTAGTTCGGGCAACCAGCATGACAAGCGTGCAAGAGATTTCATTTTGTCAACACCCAGATGACCAGAGTGCAAGTCTGCAAGAACAGTCGCTCGCTGAATCGATGGAATGATAACTCTATCCCCAAAGCACAGCAAACCATCCGGAGTAATGGACAAACTTTAGCGGCGACAGTTAAATGCAGGTAATCGACGTCGCTCTTGCTGTGTCCAGCTACGTCTCAGCGCAGAAAAAATGGGTGCAAAATATCTTCTAGTATCAACAACAAGCGCATCCCGCTTGACTGGTAATGGTTGAATAAATAAACAATCTGAATTGTTTGAATCGGAGTCGCATAACGGAATTCTGGATAAGAAGTCGGCATGGGGAATCATCTTTGCACTATAATGAACAATCATGTAGGTATACGAACTCAGTGCAATAATCCACCGTCGCACCATAGCAGCAGATGACTTCGCTAGAGATTTTGTAGGATGATACATGAACTCTAGGGCCTCGTGATCAGTAGCAATGGTAAAGTCTGATCCAAACGTATACTTATGAAGCCGTTTGTCAGCCCAATATACCTCAAGTGCTTCCCGTTGAGTCTGAGAATACCCACGTTCGGCGTTTGAGAGTCGACAGGAAATGCATATCGCCGGTCTGTCACACTGTTCAAAGAATGCTCCTAATCCAGTGGGAGAAGCATTAGTAATGATGGTCGAATGATGTTTGGCGGAAATGGTCTCAAAACAGCTGAAGTTTGAAGATGACCTAGCAATGCACGCAACGTCTTTTCAGGATTGGAGGACCAAGAAAATTGTTTGGCAGATATGACATCAAACAAGCAACTTGTATGTTTAGCAAAATTGGGAACAAAACGAGAATAATACTGAAGTGCTCCTAGAACAGAACGCAGTTCTTGTAGATTATTTGGTGATGGCGCATTTACTAAAGGGGATAGACGGCTTGTATCGGGTTTAAAACCACTGTCATCCACAATGTAGCCAAGGCATGAGAGTGATGGAACTGCAGAAGTGCATTTACCAGGATGAATGGCTAAACTGAACTCAGAAAATCGGCTTAATAAAGACAATAGACGTATATCATGGATAGCCTTATCAGTGGCATGCACTATGACATCATCTTGGTACGTCTCAACACCCTCCAAATCTTTTGTAATAGTAATCATAACTTGCTGAAATACAGCTGGTGAAACATTTAGACCAAATTGAATGAAATGGTGTCGGAATAACCCAAAAGGTGTAGGGATGTGGGCCTAATGCAAGTCGGTACAAGATCACAAATCGAACGGAAGGAAATGATATTCACCGATGAGAGTATGTTCAACCTAGACGACCCAGGTAGCTCAGTTTAATGCTGGGATTACTTAGGAACATAAATAATCCACATAATTCGAACACACACTTAGGGTTACAGCATAATTTGAAGAGGAAGCGTCCAGTTCGTAAGATCGACTTATACGGCAATGTAATTATTGATCACCGTCTTCAGTTCTCAAAGCGTGTTGCGCACTAAAAAATTTGGCTTCTACCCCATAAGTGTGGGAATAAAAAAACGCTGACGCAAGCTATCGAACTGTAATGCGGCTAGCGTTTTTCAGTTGTCCCACTGTCATCTCTATGGGGGCTACAATTAGTAGAGACCAGGTTTAGTTGATCGTTGGAAACGTAATTCCACGAGGTTCACCCTCCCTGAAGAGGCCAGTTCTTGTGTTTGACTTCAGTAGATCAATCCAGAAGTGTATCGCTGCACTGTCCATTTTACATCTATGTTTTCGGGTACCCGAATGATGTCCAACCGACTGTAGAAGTCAAGCATGGGGCTCATTAATGTCAACGACAGACATCATCTGCAAATCCGTTGGATGAATCAAATGCGAGTTTCAGTTGCACAGTTGTGAGGTACAGTATCTGTCACCAGCAGCTCAATTACTAGAACACTCGTTCAGTAAGCAAAAGGCAGTTGGTATTTCCGTTTTTATGAATTCGTGTTCACATCACTCTCGTTTGAACAGTTCTCCTACTGTTCTGGTGAGTTCAGCTCCGGACATGTGACATGCTCAGCGAGCGTGTTATCACTACTCCACCGTCGTATGCTGGAAGCAAGTGAATCACCACGTTTGAACAGGTGATTGTTTTCACTCTTGGGCGATGTGAGTGGTTTCCCCTGGGGCCTCGTGGGGGGGGGGGATAGTTACACAGATAAATACCATAGATTCTTCAAGGAGGACGTCCTACATTTTCACGTTCCCGCAAGAATCATTGCTGATGTTTGAAGACAAATTGGTCACATGTAGTCGAAACCGATGCAATGTAACTTGGCGCCATCAGAAAATTTCTGATGCATACTCAACTTGTCTTGCTCCTGTGAAACCAACCATCTGACACTACTCCCATGCAGATGTCTTACCGCTCAATCCGCCATCTCTAACGCTCAGTTGTTTGTCCGTGTAGACTGCTTATTTTAATCAACTTATTATAAGTCGTATATACGTAATGCACTACTCATAGGGTTGCTGAAAATTCGTCGACAACCCACGACCGGTTTCGCCCTGCTTGGGGCTCATCAGGTAGGCCCAGTCCCCGGGTTTCCGTCAACCTTATGTTCTACTTGGAACCAAATTGCACGAAATTAGCGAAATACACTCATTTGCAACCAAATTTGGTTTTGCGAGAGACTCACCTGGAACCCAGCTAAATCTATCGTTTGTGATGTTTCCAGGCAGCTGAATGTGCTGCACCAGGCCGCCTCATGTTTCAGTTGGTACGATATTCGTGATATCGCGATACATGTATATCCGTAATGCACTACTCGCTTTTCAAAGGCTCTTGGTTTCCTCATGATCCAAATTTGTTACCTGGGCATGAGATCCCGTGACGGCATACCCGTTGACTCATCCTCCTAAAAAACAAGTGACCGGTCCAAACGTTTTTCGAGATTTTGTGTTGGTAAGTATGATCAACAATGTGAACAGTGGAGTGAACAAATCAGCCGTCCGTTTAACTTTTATCGCAAATTTCCCTGGTATTTGTACCGTCCTGTCAATCCTTTCAACTGCTCAATAACTGACCATATTACGACCCCATTATTTAATCAGAGTACACCACGATCAAAATCTTATTCGAAAACTTTCTGAGACAACTGGGTACTGATTCATGGACTTTGGGCTGGTGGAGTGCTAAATCTAGCATGCATTTGCATCAGCCACGCGGGCTCAACCAGCAATCAGTACCAGGAATTGTACTATTTCTAGAGTATGTACCCATCCAATTCACCAGACTTGTGCCATACGTTCCCTTTCAAATTATGGAATTTATATTCGTATTTCCTGCTGATCGAAAGAAGGTGGACTATATTTCAATCATCCACAAAAAGGCCCGAAAACAGACGAATATTAATTAACAAATGGAGGTACGAGAGAAATCACACATCAGGATCGACTGTAGGCGTTGACGGCAATTTATCGGTGATATTTGTCAGTCACCATTCGACTCAACGCAGGTTCGATTCGAAAAGCCGAGCAGCGTAAGGTCACGTGACACATTCGGAATGCATGAACCAGAAATGTGTCTATTGAGTGTGTGCTTGCTAGTTCACTTTACCATGTAAATGGACATGCTGGTATGCCATCAGTCGATTTCGCATTTCTGGGCTACGGTAGGATAAAAACCACACTCGGGAAAATTATGTCGAAGACAGCCTAATGCATATTGCAGAGTGTAGCAAGCCCTATAAAGAAGAAAGTCTGGCTTCCGTGGAGCGATGGAATGTTAGAAAATTGGAAGACTGGTGTTTGAATTCAAGCCCATCGACTTCTGTTTCTCAAGAAACTCTACATTATGCCTATTGACCGGGGAAGATGCAAAATTGCATTGAGAACAGTACACATGGAAAGTAAGTAACAGCGCCATGCATTTGAAGCGCCGACTAATGTACCTGCAAGCAGTCCAACAGGTCGCGTCACAAGTAGATCACAAACAGGTAGTGCTCTTGAATCCACGGGGCTCTAGGCTCAGTAACTTACACAAAAACTCATACAACGGGTTCAACGTAGAATTCCCGAACCTAAAGCATCAACTCGAGACCAGTATACTTTACCACCCAGAATATCACAGCACAACAGTCAACTCTGGATAACCATTGTTTTTTAGGACTCCACGAAAGTAACGAAACAAATGAATTCATGGGTGCCCCAAAACAGTATGCAGACGAACCTGAAGTGATCAGATAAGACGATCAGTCTCATTGCTTTACCAATTAACAGTTTGCGACCAATCCAGTGATTCACACCTGCTGGAATACAACATTCGCCCACAATAATCTAACAGCATATACTTGTAGCGCAGATTAAACCAATGACATTCCAGTAGATATCCGATGGTATTTGAGGAGAAACACATCCACAAATCAAAGCACATAGTTACACCATTACTAATACATCAATTCTACAAAACTGCCACGCTCAGGGAACCATGTGACCACCAAGGATTATTTTGATCCACATCTTAGAAACACTACTGTACACACTTTTCCATGTAAGCAAATAGACGTGAGTCACTAAAGCTATCGCACCTACGTTTTTCTCGTTCAACTCACTCACTGAATCCGCGAGCATTTTTACGTCATATGCACAGAACACTCACAGCATGATTACGCGTTCCAAAATGATGCCAGAAACTAGTGAAACAAGTCTAAATTATGAGCAAAAGTCAGTTTATTTCAGGGTGCGCGACGCCCTTTATTATTTACCACTAAAACGGAAATTTTGACATCACATTCAAGAATACACAAACGATTCCCCTGTTTTAGTCATCCGCGGCATTAAAAAGCCTGTTTCATCCATACAAATAATTCTGCATTGTGCACCACACGTTTCTCGAAGGAGTTCTCATCCGATTCTGTGCACGGGACAATCTGACAACGGTGTTGTTAGTCAGGTAGTGCACATCAAGTCGTTGCCACATTTAGTCATCATTTTCTCCCAAGAAAACGCCAAGTTTCCTGACGTAGAAATCCAGCGTAGTTTCCCCGTCTC
This sequence comes from Opisthorchis felineus, assembly GCA_004794785.1. Taxonomy (NCBI): domain Eukaryota; kingdom Metazoa; phylum Platyhelminthes; class Trematoda; order Opisthorchiida; family Opisthorchiidae; genus Opisthorchis; species Opisthorchis felineus. The sequence goes on along the minus strand of SJOL01009637.1, from coordinate 224,185 downwards.
GTCTAATCATAGGAATTACAACTTCAGCACTTGTAATTTCCTATATCTCTTGCCATACCGCTTCAACAGCAAACCAATCAACCTGGAGCGTGCAGGCCGTGCCTTTTGGTCTCACTGGGCATCACTTCCTTTTAGGTGTTTTCCGGTGAGAAATGATTTGTGCCCAATAATGATTGCCCACCATTTCTGCCTTGGCCAAAGACGGAGAATCGCGTAGCATTTTCTAGACACCCTTGACGCTACATCAATGGGCTCGAATAGGCTGCTGGAACCGAGAATATAATTTATCAGTCAGTGTACCGAAGTTGTTACCTTGAAGCACCCATAAACATCAAGGGCAGGTATCCATTGGAGCAAGGTACCGGTACCTCTTTACAACTGCAGTATTTCGGAAAGTCGAGGCTGGAAATATACGAAATTGCCGCTAGTTTCATCCACACTGGAATCAATCAGCATACATGGCTAGGGGGTGATAGCCGATTATCCCAACTCTGAACTACGTTCGGATACATGGGGTACGGCAGCGTGCCAACCTTATTATTTCAATATATCAATATTCAGCATTATACGGTAGATAGCGCGATCGGCAGACCGATCAAATTGCAAATGACAAAGAACAACAGGTCGGCCAAAAACACGAAAATGGTCTTGGCGGCAATAACTTCGCTGACAAGTTTTCGCGAAAAAATGAACGTTACGGCCACTGGCAGCCCTTCACACATTAGTGTCGATTGCGCGAAAACCATATCTTGCATGGGTAAAGAGGAATATGAACTGTAAAGGGGCATAACGGATTTCTTCAAAGATGTTCGGCCGGAGAGCCATTGGGTCCATCCTTAGAACACGGACCTTTCATTTGAAAAGGAACACTGCACAGTTGTACTTCTGTGGAAAACCCAGCCCTCAAAAGAGACCACTTATGTCTGGCCTCTTGAAGCTTCCGTTGGATTTTAATACACTAGATAAGTCAGCTTTACACCTGGACCATGGACCGATTTTCGAGACAGTCTAGCCCGCAACTTCAGAGGAGGCAAAAGTTGAGTCTTCGCTCCTCTGAAGATTTGACGTTCCGGAATGCTGTCCATAAAATGTTTTTACTCGGAAATTGAGGTAAATGTGACCAGTCAGGAGAAGTGGACGCTTTTGCGTGTATTGTAGTGATACTGACCAAAGTACTTGAAAGCGAGCACCAACTGTGACAGTCAGTATGGAAAGACAGTTTGGAAGGGGAGACCTTTAGGGACCCCATATCAAATATCAGGCTGTTTCGCGAAGAGAATGGTATAGCACCAAAACTATTTCTGAAATGTTTTTCTTAGATTGTATTGGCTCCTTCTCACAAGAGACGACTACTTTTGGTCGGTCTCTCCGGAACGGAAAGCCCTCAATAACTGACATGTTCCGTTCACGAGTAATCAATTTACTGGTAGGGTTTGGTACGTGGAAGTGGAGAGTCTGTTCCATGGAGCGAATAGGTCGTCGTCGAAATGACTGCTGTATGAATTTCCTAATATTGTCTCGTTGTTGTAAATCTGCTTCGGGGAGGGGGGGGGTAGTCAGATTTTTCAACCGATAAAAAATATTCTCACCAATGGCGGGGGTGAAAATAAACATCACAGAACAGCATAACCCATCTATATCACTTTTGAACAAAACCGGTATGAAGGAGAATACTGCGTGGGCTTAAGAACCTGTTCCAAATTTGAAAGCTACATTGAAAGGCAGCCGAAAAATACAGAAAACGTCGGATAGTTCTGGTAACACTACACCCAGTACATGAGAGCATGGTGATAGTATACTAGCCAAATCAATGCCCATCACCACACAAACAGGATCGACCTACGTAATGGAAGGCACAAAACGAAGGGCTGACAGAAACATGGCCATGAAACCCAAAACTTGATCTGCTTCGTCCGTTCGTCCATTTTCAGCGGTTCGCAGTTGTTTTTCAATGAGAAATGAAGTCCCTGAGAAATAGCACGAAGATGCAGCGGACGTAGCCAACGGCAATTCCGTGCTCTTATCCTGCGCCAACACAGATTGTGGTTGGCTGGGCAAACCTGGCGTGCATTCCGAAACAGTGATATTAGGGCGGGACATTGGATATACCGCAACTGGTTCATTAGACAACGATGCAACCCTATCGGCTCCGAAGATGAAATCTATCACAATCTCTGAGGTTAGGGCGCCTATTAAAACCAATTTCGAGCAGATGTGCTCTTTAGGCCTACAATTTCGGCAAACTCTGTTGGGGCCCAAGCAAGGCAGTGTTCGACAGGAAAGGCCCAAGCCTTCACGATGATGTAAAATGCAGTGGAGCTACAAGTGAGAGAGAGAGGTCATCCCCTTGGAATAAAAAGAGCTGTGCGCAAGGTATTATCAAATGTATGGGAAAAATTCGAATGTACACATTTATAGGATACGTACGATTAAGCACACCATCGCACGGGTATTGACGATGGAGACGAAATAAAAATTGGAGGCCTTTGAAAAAACAAAACGGTAAACAGTAGAAATTATGCGAAACCAAGCCTGGATAGATAAGTAATACAAACTAATCAATGAGTTCAGGAGAAAAACGAGGTCACATAGAGAAAGGAAAAAAACAATGTCACGTACAACATGATGAAGAGCATGGAACATATACAAAAATAGACGTGTTGTTCCAGAGAAAATAGAGAGATAGAGCACGATATTCGAATCCCGATGTTAGTGGGCATGGGCCAAATGCACACATACAAATAATTACAGACACAAACAACGTAAGTAAGGTAGATGAACGATGACAGACATACTGTGGGGAAAGAGGCGACGTGTGAGCCGATAAGGCAGTCGGGCAGGCAAGAGACTCCAACGAATTGAAATCTATGGTTCCAACCAAAAGGTGGCTGTGAGACAACACAGTTAGCTTCGTGTGGACTTTTGATCGGGAATGGTCAGTGTCTTCCGAATGGTCCTCGTTTCTTGATGTCTAGACGGGTTCCGCGCTATCAATGTCGACAGGAACGGGTAGCCTTTGTTGGTAGAACAAGGGTCTCATGTACCGGGCATTATCCATAGGATCAAATGCAAATATCTGAGGGACAAACACAAAGAAGTGAAACACATATCACCGGAATTGTGCCTACACGCTGTGAAACGAGATAAAATGCATGCCACTCCACTGCCCCCTCGAACAAGCAGCTAGAGCTCAAAAGTAATAAAGCAGCCACGTGATTCCCCTCAAATTAAAAGAGTGCTAGTTGTATGAGTTGAACGGAGACACAGTTGAATCATGTATCGATTCACTTCGCTACATATTACACACAACAGTTTCATTGTTGTAGGACTATTAGGCAATACACAAGGGCATAAAATCAATAGGTAGCGCGCTTTTCATTGACATGATAAATGACTATTGAAAAATAAATGGCCGTTGCGGGCACGTGATTCGACGGGTAGTTTGAGTAGATTCACAACCACGAATTTAAGTCATGGTTGATATGGACGAATGGAAGCCTAAGGATTCTCGACGACCTTCGGATGAAAAGTAGAGGTCGCAACTGCAAAGGCCAAGAGATCAACAGGAATACGGTTGGCCTTATTTCGAGCGTCATCGGCTTGCACCACGGGCGAACAAAAATCGATGTACCGATGATCCAACAGTGAGACCAGCTCATAGCGAGCAGTCACAGTGGCAAAGCGTTGACGATGAATAAAGCTTTGCAGTTCCTGATGTAAGCTGCAGTTATTTGGAATCCTTGCCCCACTGTCTCTCCTTGAATGTTGCAATTTCTCGGATTTCATAGTGGGACGGGTGGAATTGAGGAAGGATTCCTCTACGGATCGCCATGTACTAGCAGCCTAGGTTTCCACAACCTGGAAAATAATGTCACTATAGCGAAAACGGTTATCTGAACAACAGACACACCATAGGAAAGAATCGGACCGATGTTTCAGAGTTCACTAGTGGATAGGTCAGTGGTGAAGTCAGGATCGCCCGAACCAGCCCCGAATTTGGCTGATTAGACGGCATATTCTCTAGTCCTCACCAATTCACAAAAATTCGGACGCTGCTTTGGGTGGATATAGCACTCTGACTCGTTTGATCAGCGCCATACCGCCCAATGGAGGTGTTTCGACCTCCATGAGGGAACGTGCGTGAGAGAAACGAGGATGTCAGCGCTAGAGAGCGGCAGCACTCCAAGAAATACCGAAGAGCAGTCAAGCGTATGCCGGTGTTCAGCTTCCATTTCACTAGTTCACCAAACGAAGCCTGCCGCAAACGTTCACCATACACGATATAACTGGCAAAATGAAACAGTGAACAAAGACATCCTTATGACATCAATGTTGCACATCACTGATCAAGAGTAACCAATCGGACTATGTAACAAGTTGTCAAGCAAAATTCATTCTAAGTAGACACACGTAGCGCTATCAAAAGTTTAATCCACATCAAAGGGTATGGACCAGAACGATGCTGCAAATGTTGGCCGTTCCGTCAATTTATTTAGTGGAATTTGGTTGCAGCACAGTAACAAAACAAACAAATCATTCGTGCACAAGCAGCAAGGGACAAATTTCATGGCAGGTAGAAACAATGCAGTGGCCATAACCCCCTGACCACTAGACACGAAGCAAGGAAAGCTAGAAATAGTTTGATAGACACCGTTATATGAACGCCATACGTTCGACTGATCCAAGAGGATAAACGGAAGACAACTCGTTCTCAAAATTGATACCAAGAGCGACGTTCAAGCCCGACCAATTCAGTAGCTCGCAAACAACCTCAGCCAGAAAACAAGGGAAGAGAGATCAGTGTACCAATACACATTTTTTGGCTTGCTGTTCAGTCTGTGAAACAAAACTCCAATGGATTTGCTAAGTCCTAAACCAACCCAATTGCACAAAGTAACACTGTGGTAGGTACCGCGCCGAAAGTGCACTGACGAGATCAGTAAGCGATTGACGATTCCAGCTATCTTCAGGGTATCCGATCAGCCGGTTTTTACAGTAAAACACTTGAGCCGTTCATACTTCGTTCAGAGTACTGTGCGAATGAGGGTACGTGGTTTATCAGTACTTAGCACAAGCGGTTAGTTTGTGCGTGCTCATAAGCTGAAGTATGCTTGAGAGAGTATATTGAGATCGCAAGACCGAAATTTGACCGACACAACGAAGGAACCACGCGTTAGCTAGGTGGATCACTTGTGCAAACAAACTAAGCTCACGTGAAACATAGTTCGTCGGTATGTTTATTAATATCATGGGTGCACATTCAAGGAAATACCAATGTGTTTCATTCCAACGGTTTCCAACTGAGGCACTGTTACGAGAAAATCCGAAGAGTCCTACGAAAACACATTGCTTAACCATAATAAACAAACCGGATGTAAAATAACGAGCTGTCTTGGATCAAAAACACAACCAATCAAAACATAGAATGATTAACACGGACAGTGATCCAGGCGGTTATTGCGAAAGAAAATGTGATTTAGAGAAGTCCTCAAAGTGAATAGCTCAACACTGGAAACAGTGAGCGAAATTCTCACGTACCAGCAACACAGTGTAGGTAACGAATGAGGTAAGACCAAGTCTTAGAAGCTTAGCTAGTACATGAAGACCGGTTAAACGTGTGTCATGGATGAGATTTCACCAAATAACAGAACTACTCGTCAAAGTTATCCGAAGCATGCGAGGCATCCGTAGTAATAGATAATCAAGAAACCCCAACAAGAATATCAGAAAGGTTGATAGGTCATCCTTAGAGGGTCTAGACACGACCCAACTAACTGAAATAATCCAGCGTCCCCATTGCAGCAGAGGAACAAGAAGTCCTCGAGATAGTTATGTCCCTACCAGATGAATAAGATATTCTGGATACAGGAAGGCAACACGAGGGTTATTGGTACTGTTTGTCTTCAGATAAGTGGGTCAGCTACCGCAATGTGAATTCTACCAAGAGTTTCAACTTTTCTGCATTGGAGTTAGGCACAAAAAGCTGCTTGAGAGAGCTGTGGTTAGGGCGTGAGCTTACTAACTGGAAGGTCCGCTGTTCGAACCTAAGCTCAGGATCTCGAATCCTTCTGTGTAGGCTTGGGCAGTATCCCAGCCCTAGGGCTTCCATCGCGGGGCATGGCAGCTAGACACCGCCAACCTGTTAAACCTGAACGGAAAAAATGTCATCACCTTCAGTACATGACACCTTCTCATGCTTTAACACTCGTATGAAACTTCCGTCTGAAGCACGTAAGTCAATTGAGTTTAATAGCTTGGCAGCTTCTACACAGCGTTCTTGAATGTTGTCACTACCTAATACTTAGATAAGGTGAGCTACAGCTCCAATTCCTCGCATCTAGAAAACAACTTAGGCAATAGACAACTAGCACACATTAACGCTTGGTGAGGCATAGTATTGCAATCGACCGGTTACCACGATTGAGCATACCCAGCCCGATGGAAGCAATGACATATTAACTCTCCCAATCTACGCAAATCTCAAATGGAAAAACCGACAAAATCCTACCGTGCTCTTCTGTAACAATCCAGTGACTTCCCGGGGCAAGGCTACAAAAGGTCGAAAAACTCAGCAAAATGGTTATAAAGGCGGAACTAATGCAGTACCCAGGAATTCTAGGAAAACTATTGATCGCCATCGAATGCATATAATAAACACATTTGATATAATCGAAAAGCGCTCTACATACGAACAGAGGCGCACAATAAATTCCAATTCTTGTTTGAAGGTGCTCATTTTTGGGGAATTCCATTACAAAGCAGTCGCCATTAGCTTCCCTTAACTTCTGGTTGAACGAATGGGAGAAGCAGCACAGCATGAATCAACAAATAACCACGTATTAAAAGAGGCGAGATAGCTCAAGTGGTTGGAGCGCGAATTTACTGACCGGAAGGTCCGTAGTTCGAACCCGACCTCTGCCTCTCGACTTCCCCTGTCTAGTCTTGGGCAACCTGGCAGTATCCCGGCCCTCGTGCTTCCTCCGGGTTGCATGGCAGCTACTCACCGGAAGGGTGTTACAGCTGAACGACCTATAAAAAGAAGTAGTACATTGTGAAAACAGTCGGCGCAGTGAACCATCTCCTCGTGGCGCCGACTGAGTAGTTCGGACCAGTCTGGGTAAGCTAAGAGTTCTACAGGTCTAGACGGAACGGGCCACCCTGTTCGGTCTCAAAGTACTGGTTACTTTCGAAGATGAACGACACAATCTAGCTAGTGCCTCTGAACCATTTCCAATCAGTACACAGGAGACACTCGTGGAGTTCACGTGTGGGGAGTCTGGCAAGTGCTGCAAATCAAAAGCTGGCTTCAAGTCAAGTTCACGTTCGTGGAATTGTCAGCAAGAACGTGGCCGCCCAATTGGCATGCCCTGATTGTTACCGCCTGTTTCCAACGAGGAATGATCTGAGTCAAAACCACAGACACGCATACCCCAATCAGTGTAATGCAGATAAGCTTGACCGAGTGAAGACTTCAGGTGCCCAATGGCCCCAACAAGAGTCACAGTCTTTCGTGAGCCTGAATGACATGTTATATCCGTCTTATATCCCCTGTTCGCAAGACTGGAGAAACATTTTCCCGATCGATCGGTTATCCGTGGCAAAACAAGGTTAGGTGTACTTAACCGGCAAGCACAACCGGATGAACTGTCACCCGGTGAACCCGACCAAACAGCACCACATTCATCCGACATAGAGGCCTATACAATCTAGTTCAAACAATTCGTGGAATCGAACTGACAGTTCGTTCACTAGTGCTGGTATTTTGGCCTTTTTCGAGGGCTGCAGTCTGGCACGATGACACTGGAGCAAGCACTGGCCCCTCTGGACCTTCACGCATCCAAGATATTTCCACACATAGAAAACTGTCACTCAACGCTGCCGCTAGTAAGTGCATCGTGTGCCAGCCAATCGAATGCAGAGTTGTTGAGCCAACTACACCGATATCCAGACCTTATACCACAAGAGGAGAAAAGATGCAGCGTCTACTGTCGTCGTTGGGTCACGGAAATCATACAAAGGAAACTGCGCCCTAACTTTGGACGCCGAACAGTACTGAATACGGGTGCTCTCTGCCATGAAAAACGCGGATAGCCGGCTATGTCGCGCAGTGCTGTCATCGGATTGGAGTTTGATGGAGCCAATTTCGGGTAAGTTGGCCGTACTATCAGCTTGATGGGCAATACATTCCCAGGTTTCGACAAACTCACGCCGGTTCAATGCCTGTGCTCTTGCTGGATACTTCGACTTGGTGTTGTTGTCTAGGGGTTGTTCTGAAAGACCAAAATCCAACTTCACCGGACCAACTCAGACCAGTCTCCGTGCCATCCACTCTTGTTCGATGCTTCAGAAAGTGACTGCCGATCGATAGACCCATGGATTGCGACTGTCTTCCCATCAGTATGCGACTCTACACCGAGGTTGCTTGGAAGCTGCCTAGCTGTTACAGGCTTTTCTTTGTCACTCTTCAGAGACTGCTTCTAACCTCGGTTTGGCGTTTGTTGACATCCCGAAACCTTTCGATTCGATTTTGCATGATGCAATTGTTTGGTCTGCTGAGGCGTTTGGAGCACCACCAGCCCTAGTTCGGTACATCGCACAGTCTTGAGGTTGTAGCAGTTATCCCCCATTCGGACGTTCGCTGCCACAGAGGAGTGAGACAGGAAGATTCAATCTCCTTATACTGTCTACCACGGCGATGGATGAGGTTCTTGGATTGTCAACGCCAATTCTGAGCTGCTAGTTTCATGACAATTAAGTGGCTGGTTTGATCTTCGCTGACGACTAGGTCGCGTGCGTAGAAAGTCAGGCTCGCCTTAAACAAAAGTTTGAAACTGCTGAGGTCGAGTTGGAAAGAACTGGTATGACGACGCCCGAAACATGCAACCAGTGATGGTTTGGGCAACTTGGGGGTATCCCAGCCCTCGTGCTTCCTTCGGGTGGCATAGCAGTTAGGCACCGAAAGTATGCTACAGTTGAACGAGTTTTGTGTGTGTAAACAACGGATGATCGCTTTGCAGAAGAACTCACCATTCTTCTGGGTTCAACAGAGAGGGAAAGAAGTCTGTAACCACCGACGGTAGCTGCTGAAACCGTTCTGAGTGAAGCATACCCCGTTGAAGCCACATCAACGAATAGAGACAACAAGGAACTACCTAATACCTAATACATCCGTTCGTGCTCGGCTAAGCCCACGCGTAATATCCTCAAAATGGTTTGAAAATTACATCAGGCAGTCCACTGTTGATTGGATACATCTACCAAAGGACACCCCATTCAGCTGCATCCACGCCGGAAAACGTGAGGTACTCGGTATCCCAAGGCTGAGTTCAGCCCTTTCAATATGGACGTCGCGTATGAAAAAATACTGTCTACGCAATGTGACTTATGATCCTGCATTCGGATAGTGTTCTGGATCTTTCTTTCGATCCGAGTCCAAGGTACGTGCGTGAACGCCAAGAAAGAAATGTTGGCTGTCTGGGGCGACAGTCTGCACAACGGTGTTGATGGTCGCTTCGCCTCCTGCAAATCAATGGTTTGCGTTTCCAGAAGGCATGTCGCCTCGGACACCTATCAGCAGTATTCAGCTCCGGTTCAACCTGCTGAGGACGAGATTTAGAAACGTCGGGCATGGTCATTGTAACAGGACGACCTCGTCGTGAAAACTGTGGGTAGCCGGATAGTGTGGTATATATTCGACGGTCAGGTTGGGTCACGCATGATGCTAGATATGCTCGTCATAATCAGGTTGCAAGGAAACTCGGTAGTCTCCTGGGGTATACCACCTTCGAGAGCACCTATTTCGACACCGTTCAAGACTGACTGAACGCCGAGCAACAGTGAAAGGTACCAGCATAATTTTGCATGGGCGCGAAGTGACCACGTGGAATGAGAAGAAGCAAAAGTACGGTACTGATAATTGTTCCAACGCTATCACCTTATCCTTACATGCCATCATGTGTGATGTTCATTTCTGGTTCAAGAACCGATGTTCATTTCGAAATGAGGTGTCCGCTTTCCTCAATACGCTACGTCTGTTGTCGGACTGTGGCTTCCAAACTTCACAGTCAGTAACTTGTGTCTGCACACAAATTTGGGCTCTCTACGTACTTATGGCAATTTTATGCGTGGTGCAGTGTTGAGTGTTCTTTTTCGCCAAGACGCCTGACCTTGCATGACGGACGTCTTAAGCCTGATGTGCGAGTCCTGGCTGTGCTATTGTTTACTCCGTCTTGAAAAGCATCTTTTGTTTGTTCTTCAGTTGCTAGTCTTAACACGTATGTTCCCATTCCGAACATTCTTGCGTACCTTAGGAATCGTCTCGCCTGACGGAAAAAAAAATTATTGACAGCATTCCAATGGAACACTGCTATCTTTTTTAATGTTCCACTGTACATCCACATCTGCCGCTCGCATTTTTGTTTTTGGGATTATGCTACCAAAAAACAGACGATAATAGCAAGGACATCGCATGAGTGCAGCTAGTGATGACTTACAAAGCATAAATATCCGACAACCCCCTCATCATCATCATTGACAGCATGACATCCGTGTTCAACACCGATGCTTCGCCGCCGTAATCAGACAACCGAACCATCCATGAACGTTATCTCTTCAATCTGCTAATGTCTGAGTAATCCTGCTGGGTAATTATTCCGGACTTCCTCAACCCCAAAGGCACACATCAGGTAGGCATGCTTGGAAAGACCGGAAACGTATTCAGGAGCTTTGATGGTGAATAGAGACAATACGATCAATGGATAAGACATTGACGGCCCACCTCACAGCAACCGCTTTTGCGTTCCGCATCCCTTTCACAAAATAGTCACGAATAACCCCTTTATCGTAACAAAAGCCTGACATTATGTTTACATTTCTCTCGTTCAATTCTAGCGCCGTATAATGGGTCAAGAGCATTACCGTTCCGAAAAACATCATTGACCGTTCACACCCACTGGGCTCAGAAGTGCTGGACTGAACTCACCCCTGATAATTCGAATAGGTGAAATTCACCCAATGGCATAGGTCAAGCGTTGTACGCTTGCACACGTACTTTATATCTCCCTAGCAGGAAGAAGAACCGAGTGCCAACCACGACAAATTTATTGACGTTACGGAAGAGACGTACGGCCTGAGGTAGGACCGGGCCGATATGGAATAATAAGCAATTGATACCAAAAAAGGTAGTAGGCGTATAACGTGGCACATTTGTACGTGTGGCTGGTAAGGCACTCATGAGTGCGTGCGGAATGCAGATATGGCAGTGCTAATTTTTTTATAGATAAATGAAGACTTCACCCAAGTTGTACCGTAGGGCTTCAAAAAGTTTATCGGGCTTCCCCCGGAAAAGTGAATTCAATCCGGGAAAGAACTATTTTTCACTTTTTCTGTTTTCACTCCTCGGGCGGGTATCGTACATTTTGACTGGGTGTCATACATCTGAGTGGGTTGAACGTTTGAACGAGAGTTAAACCAACTTATGTTTGTGTATTTTGCAAGAATTCTCCACTTTTAAAATATCCTTTTGCCAGTAAACCCATACTTTTGAAATGAAGGCCTAACGACATCCCAAAACGAGTCCAATATGCGCCCCAAACGGTCATCCCAACATTGACGACCGTGCTTAGAGAATCCGGTGAGGTTATAAACATCCCACAGGTGAAATGTCAAATTACGCTAACTTGTAGCAGAGGTTTTGTGCGTGAATGATCATATAGGAGCAGCTCTAAAGCACCTAGATGATAAACAACAGCCTAGTGGGAAGGCGCAATCGAAATGAGCGAACAGTGGGGGGAGCGTGGTCAGCAGAGAGCAGTCGGGTGGATTAGAGTCCAATGTTACAAAAAGCGATGCTGATATGAACGGAGGAGAAGGGCGGCAGAAGCTGATCGGACGGGCCATCGTGTATCTGCGACATTGGTGCAAATAATAAAAAGGACGTCATCAGCCCCAAGGATCCGTGGCCTGAGGCGTTGGCACCCAAATCTGCACCAAGATGTCCATTTTAAGTGATGACCACGGAACACACAAGATGCAAAACACAAGCTAAAAACCAAGCATCTGAGCTGTTCTTGACGCTCTTACGCTAGAGCAGCACGACTAATAAAACAGGTATGGTTGCGCGGGCAACCGAACTTAGAAAACGATTAAAGACATATCGACCACACACTCGTTCAAGTCGTATGCGGTGACAGGTAATTTATTATCATGATACCATTAGCTATGCGTATAAGAACAGAAGGGCGCGAAAATCCGGTGGGGCATTATTGGATGTGACTTGACTACTCATGAATAGTTGATCATCTGTTCATCTATTGAATTTAACAGCTTTCCCAGGTTCGTATGAACTTCGACGATATTTGGCACCATGCAGTGTATTTCTAAATCAAATTACGCGATGCAACTATTCAGCCTACATTACTTAAGGTAACTAAGGTTGGAATGGTCGATTAAAGCACACGAAGGATCCATTTTTGGTGCCCGATGGACCCGCAATCTATAAGCGCACCTTGTTTGGCTTCACAAGGGCCAATAAGCGAAGAGACCTGGCAAAGTCGTTGAGTAGATATCATTCCAAAGTATTTGACAAACATACCTGCCTGTCAGTACAGAATGGCCTATAGTAAGGGTTGTGACTGACAAAACTGAATTACCAACTCGTGATGTGGGACTCTCGCTATGTATTCTAAAACACAGTGCATGAAGAAAACGGCGCCCAGTCCATGGTTTACTGATGCACGCTGTTACTCTAGATTTACAGCTCCTTGCAATCCCATTTAAGTCAAGCAACGAAACCACGACCGTACGAAATAAAGAATAAGGTACATCATAACAGGATCACTTGAGCCCAGGTTATTTCGTGATATCTATTTCATGTGTAAAATCAAATGAGAAAACGGGACTGACTATCGGAACCGATGTGAAGGGTGTGGGAAATCAAAACAACAACGAACGTGGGGCAAGAAAGCACAGAGGGTAGAGGTAACACTGGACTAGGTCTTCAGTGGAAAAGCAAGAACTCAAATATGGTCCAGGGATAAGGGGTCGGTTGACTAAGATATCGATTCATCATGGTAGGAGAAAACCCGTTCATACCACATAAATCCCTCACTAACATTGTTCCAAAACTAGTTCCAATGAATTATCAACATCTTTACCACGCCAGAATTTAATCCGTGTGTTTACAAAGTCGGATTAGAAAGTGAGCACGGTGCTTACACAATAAAGCACCATCTTCGTTTGGTGGCTATCTGCAACCATACGTCCTTTAATTAAAGTCTCGCAGTTGCCCAACCAAACGATGATAAAAAACAACAAAGGCAAGATTGTGTGACGAACGTAGGAAAACCTTTCTTGCAGACAGCGGAACACTTTCGGGAGTTAGTAAAATGTTCCCTCGAAGAAAGGGACGGTGTCCCGTTGTCCTTGGCCCCTGGCCATTAAAAAATTCAGTGCACTTGAGTGTTTCAAACGTTCTTCAATTCTTTTAGAGTATGGTAAAATGTGCATTTCGTGTAAAGCGAGTACTTGAGATCCCCAACGACCTGGTGTATTAGTAGCCGTGACATGTCCGTATATCAGTGTGAATTATTTGCACATGTTTACACCGTAATGTTGCATTACGTGAAATTTCAGATGTACTTGCCCTTCAACAGTGCATGCTATTCAAAAACGTTAATCGGAGTGCAACTTTCCATGCAATGGCTAAGCGGCATGGCCAGGTGTAATAGCTGTCTTACGTCATTCGACCGCGCTGCGTAGCTAACCGCAATTACACTATGTTAAAATACTCACTTCGACATAATGGTAGTAGGTATACGGTAACAACTGGCGTCCCACGAATGACAAGAATAAGTTTGCATCACGGGTTGTCAGCAACAATTACAGGATGGAAGCGAAATCAATCAGTACAGTAAACTAGTGACCATGGAAGGAAACAATGGTCAAACTGCAGACTTAGCAAAGTCTGCCGGATGTGTAGTATCACTTCGCGTATTCGCCCGGAGGTAAAAAGAGGGCTTCTATGCCAGACAGTGAGAGTGGCCATATTTTGCTTTGTACCAGTTTACGTCACGCTACGATATGAACTCGCAACAGTAACCCTACCCGCAAGGACACGGTGTATCCAAAAAATAGTGGATACCTGCTTTATGGGTTCACATGTTTTCTGCAAGGTCTTATCATGTCATACAGTTGCAAAGACTAAGACAGTTGTGTCTAACTGGACGCCTGCTAATCAGCCGAGAGCCGTACAGCACCACACAGCTGCAATGGTCCAGGTAATCCTCATTCAACATCGCGACCCAATTCTTGGCTACTAAAACACTGTTAGTGCGTTGAACTTACCACGATCGAGCTCGTCTCCTCCCCCCCCCCCACGCACAAATCCGGTGCTGAACACACAACCAAAACACAGTCTACACTGACAACTTCAAGCCATGCTCCTGTTGAAATGAACAGAAGTTTCTGGACAGGTAGTTCATGTCGTTTTCCCACATTTTTTAATGTCTACTGTGTTCAGTAAAGTAGTAACCACTGCCGTATAAACTTTTGCCACTGTGACTTGAGAAGACGTTGCTGAATAGGAATTTTCGAAATATTCTACTTCACTTCATCTTGCTAACCAACCAAATAGCCTTAGATCAACTGTGCAACGCGACCCACAAAAGTTAGCATGTATACAGCTAACATCAAACCGTTCATCCAGTAGATCAGTGTTCCGGGATAGGTAAACAGAGAATGAACGAATACAGGTATGTGACGAAAACCGGTGGGCATGGATTTGGCCTGTATCACTCTGAGAGTTTATTCGTTAAGAGAAGATAATTCGCGACACTAAAATGTGAAAAAAGTGTGAGGCACGCCACACGGTATGCTCTCGTTAAATCGGTACCCTTCATCCAAAGAAAGCAGACAGCACCGTTAAAAGGAGTCCGAAGTCTGGGGCATAGTGTCAAAGGACTAAACTGCGAGCGGGTCCAAAAATACAAGTCCACGTGGGGCAATGCATCTACTCCCAGGCAACCTATATCTGATAAAATAACCAGGATTCGACAGGAAACAGCTGTTGCTGGGGGTTCCATAATATAAGGCATTCTGTTGTGTTCCAGTCTTGTATAAAATAACTTTTTTTACTTTAAATCAATAAGCCTGAGACTGACGCACAACCAAGTTAAACAAAAACACTATGATATAACCGAACAACTAAAGCTCAACAATCCTGAGGGGGAAATCGTGAACAAGATAGTCAGAAAAATGAATAATTTCCCCAACCAGCATGTAACCGACGCATACAAGGCATCAATGGTCACCAGTAACACGAGGAACATGTGGTAAGTAAACGGTGCACCTGGGAATGAACCATTTGATGGCTGAAGAGCGAGTGCCGATTGAATTTCCAGTGGAATAACAATGCGGTCTGGTTGAGTAGTAAATAAACCGCAAGTACAAATACAAGTGGTACTTGATTCTGTGGTACCTCTATCCATCAATGCTGAAAAAAACGAGAGACAATCGATCAAAATCAATTTATCAGGTATAAACCGTGTACCATAGATACATTGGTTCCAACTGCTGCAGTTTCGATCACCGGAAGACGGGAGAGTGTGGGAAATGCAGCCAAGCCTTGGAGGCGATGGCAAGTTCAGTTAGTTCGGGAACTGGGTGGCTACCCATTGAAGGCGATGGATTTGATGCCCGAGTGCCATTGACTATGCGATTGGGCCAGTTCTGCCAGTGTCAGTTGAGTCTCGAGGTCCCATCCGGAGAGGCGGCAGTTGTCGACGCGACTAAGTTTACTGGTTAGTGTTTTCATACTTCGTTGCCAGGTCATACATTGTCTACCTCTCGGTCGCTTCTACCCAGGACAGGTCTGGGCAAAAAGAGCTCTGCGAGGTACACGGTCTTCTGGCATGCGAAGTACATGTCATGACCAGCGTAACCTATGAAGCGTCAGTAATTCATCTATCGCGGGAGAGTCCCTTCTTCCTAGGACCATCTGGCGCACTTCAGGATTACTAATCCGATGTTCCCATCACACCCAACCACCGATGGGCAAACACCGACAACTTTCATATGCCCTCTGCGTGTAGGAGGATCTGAGCCCTGTTAGTGGCTGACCAACAGTGACTGAATTGCACCAAAATAGGATTTAGCTACCCACCCGTCAATCACACGATCTACGTCACCTGATCTGGTGTTGAACGGCTCTCCGAGTGATCACTCTCAGATGGAACGCCTATGCAACATGTTTTTTCCTCCAAAGCAACATACTTGCAGTTTGTAGATTGAGATGTTGAAGTGCCGACTGGGTTTCATCCCGTAAGTGAAGTCAATCCTTGCAAAAAAGTAGGTAGTGTACAGCCTGCCGAGAACCATCACCAATGCACATCCCATGAATACCTAGGGGAGTTGCATGTTGTCGATAATCCCCAACAGAGACGGTCAAAAACTCGATTTTCTTCTAGCGGATAATAGCATAATCACAGCTAATACCTTGGACTAGGCGTCTGATGAAAGCTTTCGACAGTTTGTCGTGCTACTGTTATTTCTGAGGAAATCAAAAGACATTAAATAAAATGCACTCACAAGGGTCGGGTAAAGCCAATTAAGTTTCAACGCTCACTGAAACATGCAAACCAAATGCAGGGTAATTTTGGTCATCATGATCCAAACTATGGCGAAGATGCCCCCTCGATTCTATCTGAAAGCTTCGACTCTAAATCAATAAAACTAGTAAATGAGGTTTTTCATTAAATCGTGAAGTTGATGTGGGTGTGTGTGGTTGACTGCTGCAGTAATTTCGCGGCTGGAACATTGTACCTCAAGGTTTAGTCACCCCAGGAACACCGAAGGCAGACAGAAAAGGAATACCTAGCTCCCGTAGTGCGATAGGTGGTACGTGGATATAGTCCTCTGAGGCAGGATTGTCGAGGTCGTAAGGCGTTTCTTCCAGATGACGAATTTACGGGAGCTGCGAAGCTTTCTTCCTTCAAGTAAGGGCGGGTTGAAAAACATCGACCACAAAACCTGATCACTCAAAAGTTGCGCTGTTGATATAACTCGTTCACTTAAGATCCCTGCGAATGGAGGCGGCGGATGATGCTTGCTTGTCAGATCAGTATGCATTCCAATAGAAGCTGAGAAAGATGACTTCTATCATGGTCTCTCATGATTACCCCGGCTAGCAAAACACACGGGTCCACGACCCTGGCAGGTGAAATGAATGACCAAGCCGGTCGGCTAAGGTCAGAAGTACGTTTTAGCGGTCGTTTCGTAGGCGAACGCACCGGTAATGGATAGAGACTTCTCCGGTTACGTGCACAGCATCGTCTGTGCTAACAATGCTGTTCGCGTGTTACTTGGATGACACCAACCGCACACGTCGTGATGATACTTGGATAATGAAGCCAGCATTTACCCGTGAAGAGCAACAATTCAAAATTGACGTCATTTCTGGAGTATACCGCCTGATTCTTCTCATATCAATGTGCGAGGATTCCTATCAGTTCGCCTTTCTCATCGACCACACAAGGCGATGTACCCATTCAGTCTATCATCTTTAGACGGCTTCTGTGGCTTTATCGTATTAAGCTGAACTGGCCATCGAAAGTGGACAGGCACAATGACAATGAAGATCAATTGGGTAGCGAATGTAGAAGATTGAGCACGTATTGTCAGCTTTGACATCCGCCTGTACGCGATGCGTAACTCGACCTGAAGAATACTGGACGTCTTCACAACAGCGGCTCTTACTGATAGCAGAGAAATCACACGGCAATTAGTGACTATAGTGGCGGACGCAGACACCTCAGACGCCCCATAATTAGCAGCTTGGGGAATGACGGACAGCGCTGACAGACAACAAAAGAGAGCAGCAGCAGGAGAAAGCAGCCGCAATTCGTTAAAGCTGATCCGATCAACTGGTTAGAGGACGGGTGCCAGCTGAGAATGCAGGAACATAGCCGCAATCGATTAACCGCAAACTTCGAAGACACAGTTCAGTAAGCTTCAATCAACACAAATTCTGGATGCCAATACCATCCCTCCATTAACAACAAAAATCAAAGGAGAACTTTCATCACCACAGCGTCATAAAGTGTTCGGGTTGGATGACTTGCACCCTGAACTTTTCCAAGTTGGTGAAACCTTACTAAAGCACTGGAATTTTACTGGTATATCTTATGCATTCGTTCACAGATACCTACAAACGGGATGTCAGGAA
Source organism: Opisthorchis felineus (assembly GCA_004794785.1). NCBI lineage: Eukaryota > Metazoa > Platyhelminthes > Trematoda > Opisthorchiida > Opisthorchiidae > Opisthorchis > Opisthorchis felineus. Next base: position 205,965 of record SJOL01009637.1, on the reverse strand, counting down.
TATGGACAGGACACTGCGCTACTGAAATGGTGAACAACCGACACACTTCTTAGTACCCCCTGCCTCTGACATTGTAACATAATTATCAGTATACAGCCACATCGCCTCAGGGTCTTGCAAGCAATGACTATGGAACCCGGAAGGATGTGCTTTCTCTAAGATGGCATTCAAGCTTTTCACGTTCCATCACAGCGTCGTTGGTTGCCTGCTTCTTCATTTCCTCGAGTGCACCCGAATGCCGCAACGTACAGTAGAAGCTATGGAGGCATTCTTAGAGAACATCCAAACCACGTCAAGCCCTCTCCGACGCACATATTCGTTACTCACACGACATCGCCCTCAGACGCGAGCAACAGAAAAGTAACTATCGGAAACTGATCGTCGCCGGACATCTTCAGAATAATGCACTCAGTGGTATGGTAAACATCCTTTCAAAGAAAGACTAGCGCCACGTCACAATCCGGCAAATGCAGTAAAGTAAGAGAAGTAACTAATGCATACCTAGCCCGTAGGGTGGTCTCGTCTCTCATAGGGAACAACAAATTGCTTCGATGGTAACTGCAATGGCTAAAAAGGTTGCGGACACCATCATCGCAGTAGCCGTGGCCTCTAAGCCCCTCTCTGCGTAGCTCATCATCACCCAGCTGGATTTCACGTTGGCCGCGGGCATGTCGACTATATACTTGAGTGATGAAACAGCACCAGGCATTTTGACGACCAACGATGGCCATGTGGGAGCTACCCTGGATTCCTCGATCCGGGGGGAAACTATGGTAGCGTCCGATGATGAAAAATATCCATACTGGATTCGCTTCTTAAGAAGATCTTGTAGGTCAGTGTGTCTACGATAGACTCTCATCCAAGTTAACCTAGTACGCTAGGATCAGGTTGGGCTCATCCCTCACGACCCCGACTTTGTAACTGATGTGCTACTTGAAGCATGTAAAATCTGGACGGCTAAGAATCTCACAGGACAATTGGAGCTATGAGACTATATGCAGCTCGTATTCAGTAGGCAGAAAACGGAACAGATGGATGAGGGAGGTAGATGCCAGCCGAATAAAGCTCCTAGACCGTCATCCCAGTTTTCAAAAAAGGAGCAAGAAGCTCGTGTGGAAACGGTCGAGGTATCAGCCTAGTATCCATCGCATCTAAGGTGTTCTGTGGCATTATTTTGCGCGGGTTGATGGATTATCGGGAGAGAAAGATTCGTGAGAATCAAGCTGGGTTTCGCCATGATCGAGGATGCATCGACCATATCTTTACCTTGAGACAAATTCTCGAACAGCGCCACTCCTTCAAACGTCCCACGTTGGTCGCTTTTCTTCATTTGAAAGCTGCTTTCGATTCTGTCGATCGTCAGAAACTTTGGCAGTGTCTGGCGATCAAGTGTCCCCTCCAAATCTATATCCCTTTGAGGGCACCGTATGCGGGCTCCTGTGGACGCGTACGAGTATACGGGAAGCTTTCGCCCGAGGTCCAGTGGTGTAAGACAGGGCTGCCTTCTCTCAGTTTTCCTCTTCAACTTTGTTATTGATATGCTGCTTGAAATTTCTCTGCCTGCCTCTGAAACCTCGGGAGTCGAAATGCTCCCGGGACGTTCCCTCACAGACATTGAGTATGCAGACGATATTGCTATCCTTGGTTCAGATCCTTCCCAAATGCAAACGATTTTAAATAACCTAAATCATTCTGCCGCACGGTTTGGCATGCGCTTCACACCTGCAAACTGTAAAGTGCTGCTACAAGACTGGGTGCGATCAAACCCACATCTCATGCTTGCAGGCGAGCCAATCGACGTGGTAGATAAATTAGTTTACCTCGGCAGCTGTATAAGCTCCGGTGGACTGGCTGGAGGAGATTACTTCTCGAAACGGGAAGGCCAGGACAGCTTTTGCCAACCTCCGACACCTATGGCGCCGACGTGACGTCAGTTGTCTGTCAAGCGAAGAGTTTGTACTGCGGTGGTGCGATCCATATTGCTTTATGGATCAGAGACGTGGCCTCTACGCGCAGAGGACAAACGAAAGATGTCAGTGTTTGACCATCGATGTCTCCAAAGCATTGGTCAGGTCTGGTGGGAACATCGGGTTATCAATGTTGAGGTACGCCAGATGGTCTTAGGAAGGAACTTTCCCGCGATAGATGAATCACTCACGCTCCATAGGTTACGCTGGTCATGAAATGTACTCCGCATGCCAGAAGACCATCCACCTCGCAAAGCTCTTTTTGCCCAGACCTGTGCTGATTGAAAGCGATCGAGAGTTGGACAATGTATGACCTGACAACGAGGTATGAAAACACTAACCAGTAAACTTAGTGGGGTCGACAACTGCCGCCTCCCCGCGTGGGGACCCCGGAACTGAACGCACCAGTTGCTGATGACACTGCCAGAAAAGGCTCAACCGCGCAGTCAGTGGTCTTGTGCATCGAAGCTATCGCCTTCAATGCGTAGCTACCCAATTTCCGGACAAGCTGGACACGTCACCGCCTCCAAGGCTTGGCTGCATGTCCCACACTCTCCCGTTTTCCGGTGATCGAACCTGTAGCAGCTGAAAGCAATGTGCCTATAGTACACGGTTTATACCTGATAAGTTGATTGCACGCTGTCACCGGTTTACAACTGGTGATCTCCACGCCAGCATGCTTATTATCTCTGCAAGCGGAGAGAGCGTCTAACCTGATTGACTTCGTACAACTGTACACTGAGACGATCACCGGTACGGTGTTTCACTTCGTGTGATACTTCATTCGCCCGGGTCCCAGTGCTTCGCTCCTATCACTCTGTGTTCAATCTGCAACAACCATGCTGTGAGATCTCGAGGGAGGATAAGCCAGAAGACAACATTACTCGTCCTGCATGAGCCAATGAGACAGTTTGGCCCAAGCGCTAGTCATTTGTAGACAAAGATGACTCCTTACAATGCAGTCTACCCTTCCTTGGTGACGATTCTTAGGTACCCCTTAACGCCCTAGGCTCTCTGAAGCCAAAATGATCATCAGGGATTATTCCTGTGGGGTCTCTAGGTATTTTGTTTCCAGTAGGTCCCCTCGTTCTCCTCTCGGGAAAATACGGGGTTAACGTCTTCGTCTGTTTGAGTGGGTACGCCGTCTTTACCATGCTCGTGAATGCAACCCTCTGATACAGTTCTGGGAAGAAAACTGTAACGAGGGGTGTAGAGCAAGCCCACACATAATATTCAAGTTTGTAAGGAAATGATATTTCGAAAAGGATCGTCTACGCAGTCGGAAGGAGCCATACGCTGCCGCCTTACACTGATCACAGACTGCCAATTCACTTGGATCCGAAATACTTAGGTTCTTTTTCCAGCAGACTCGCAGTGCGTGGTCGCATATCTTGTGGCATCAACGGATTGGGAGGGGGACAGGATACAATGGAAGTTGGACAGTTACACAATTTCAAGATATATAGAATGGAACGTTTTTCTTGTACTTGCCTTGTATATACGGTCGATGAATTCGCATGCAGTTTTCGCGTTTTCAAAGCATACGCAGAATGGTATGAGAAAAACTTCCACCATCGCCAAAACGAATGCAATCGGCCACGCAATAAGCCATAGTAAGGTCCATAAAACAGACCAACATAAACCCGGACACCAATTTTTACTTTTCTACGAAGAACATATGTAAGAGAAGGATAAGTATCGCATACCGAAGGCATGGGGAATGAAACCAAAAGAACCGCCTCTGTAATTCCGTTTACTGTTCAAAGCCCCTGGGTCATTAAAAGAAACGATCACCATATCAGTCTCAAATGGGTTAAGGATGATGCACTTCATCGGTTTTACTGTATTCTGTCGGGTCTCATAGTACTGAAACCTCTTGGTGATCGACGTTTTGGTTCATGGATTACCGCTTTTCGTGGAGTTTTTAAGGGCATCTTGGAAACTGGGGTGAATTAACTGATCGTTGGGCTGCAGTGAAATCGATTCCATTCGACAAATACCGGTCGGCTGAGAATTATGTCATTACCTTCATGTGTTCATGGTTCACTAGCTTACCTAGGATCCGGTAAACGAAAGCTCTTCTTGAGGATTCTCAGCGACGCTCTAACACTGGCAGACTGTCGGAAAATAAGTGCGTTCAGTAGGATGTTTGGGGAAGCGTGGAGAGACTGGCGCCCGAGTAAGCATGCCATTATTTTTATTCTTTATAGGGCTTCTTTAATGGTTTTGCTTTGTTTCGTTTTCCACTTAATCGTCTTAGCTTTTCACGATGCGTTCTTTCCAGTTTTCTTTTTTAATAACTCATCATTGGATTGGTATTGTGGGACATGAGTGGGTGAGTAGGCAAACAATGATGATGGGGTAAACCAGGGACTTCGTTGCACTTGTAACCTTTGAGGCCCGGCAGTTTGAGATGATTTGCCAGCGTAAGCTTCCTGTGAATTGTGTGTTTACAGAAAGAGAAAGAGGCCTTCTGGGGGTGAACTAGTGTGCAATCTTATGGTTCTTGTTAGACCCTCCATGTTTTTGGTTATACCGGCCTGGGCTCTAACAGAGCCACACATTTTCAGGACCAAAGGTGTGGCTTGGATACAGAGCCAAAGAACAAGTCTACCTAATCTCGTGTATATGGCCTGGAAACTGTTGCCTTCGGAGGAGCCCAGGGTGAATCAGGGTCCTTCTAGGTTGTCGTCTGTTGGTGGTCGGAGAATGAAGGTGAACCTCCACAAACCATTCCTACCAAGGTGAACGAAACACAGGATATGGAAGCTTTGAACGCTTCCACCAACTGAGTAGGAACCACAGTTAGAATTCAGCCCTTCAGATGTGATCCAAAACAAAATCCCAGTGTCATGGCGCCTATTAGCAAGGCAGTCGCACTTCGCCCACCGAAACGCAGCTCCTCCCAAGCCGTAATGGACAATTCCGATTCTTTAACCTGTTCAAAGGAAACACTTTGTAATGAATTGACTACTTTAGATGTGAATATACCAGCGAACTCAGACGGATTATCCGCCAGTGCCTTTGTGAAAATACTTGAATTCCTTACCAAGTGTCTTCCAGATTATTCCTTGACCATAGGCTCAAAAAAGCTTACGAACCGGAAGGTCTGTAAATCCTCAAGAAGAGCTTTCGTTTACCGGATCCTAGGTAAGCTAGTGAACCATGAACACATGAAGGTAATGACATAATTCTCAGCCGACCGGTATTTGTCGAATGGAATCGATTTCACTGCCGCCCAACGATCAGTTAATTCACCCCAGTTTCCAAGATGCCCGTAAAAACTCCGCGAAAAGCGGTAATCCATGAACCAAAACGTCGATCATCATGAGGTTTCAGTACTATCAGACTTTATTCGGGACACTCGAAGCAAAACTGGAGCCCCTTTCCAAAGCTCTGGAGAATGCAAACTCAAAGAATACAGCGACTTGGACGAAAGTTAATAATGAACTTTCTTCGCTGAACGAGTACCTTGCGCTATCCGTCCCGGGTCCGCTGGCTGCAAAGAAAGTCATCTAGCTCTCTGATGCGGCAATAAAGAACACCACGGCGTCTATAGTGGACAGACGCGTAAGGGAGAGCAGGCTGATCATCTTGGGGTCGTTCTCCAGAAAAATCGCGCCAATGAAGCAGACAAAGTTGTTCCTTGGTTGAGCCATCACGAAGCCCGACCACGATTTGCTTCACGCAGATTGGCTACGTCAGAATGGAAGCAAGCGAACACTTGGGCTTCTGGTCACCCTTTCCTCCCCATCTGCCGTACAGAAGATCTTGGAGCGGGCTATCAGCATTCAAAAGACCTGCGCAACAATTAGGCTTATATCAGAGGATAACCCTCTAGAGGCTCGAAAGCTGGGCCACAGCAGTTCCAGGGGAGGGGTGCGAAAAAGGTTTCCGCTTGGCGCCAGTTCGGCCGACCCTAAACTTATGGCGAAACCGATTGTAGTTATAGCCCCTTGTGCTCCGAAAAGTACGCCGACACAACCGGCCGCGACTCCGGATTGCAGCTTGTACTCAACCACCGCGGACCGCTTGACTATCCAAGGCAGCGATGCTCTGGAGGACGCAAGCCTCACGTGGACGCAGTGCCCAAAGTACGTAGAGCTATCACCGCTTCTTTCCGCACCAGACAATAAAGGATCAGCAGTGATCCCCACACCCAAGTCACAACTTCTGAGCTGGACTGGGTCAGACGTGCGGAGACGAGCGGCGACAGATCAACCACATGCGTTGACCTCGACATCGGGGAATGCTGCAAAAACCCTAGAACCACTGAGAATGTGAAGCTGCCAATCTCCAACTCCACTCTGCCGAAAGTGATCTCTTCGACTGTGGACTCAGTCGTCGCCCAGAACCCCGACAGCCAAAGCCACAAGCCTGAACACAACAAGCCGGATAGTCCCTCGTACACCCAGTTGGCGACGCTGATTGCGGGCAACTCGGTGGTTCACACAAACGCGAAAGAAAGGCGACTGCAGCCAAACAACCGTCATAAGATTCGCCAAACCAAAAAGCTACTGACTTGCTTCAAGTTGCAGTTCTCTGCGAAAAAGAGCCTCATGAGAGCGCCACCAAAAGAACTACCTCTCTGTGCTGCAACACAGCGTTCAAGCCCCACAGAAACACCTTTCCGCGCAACAATGCTCAAGAAACAAAACAGGCGCAATTTTGCCCCAGCTCCTTAAACAACAGCAAACCTGGTCGTCCGAAATGCGGTATTGAAAGAGCTACAAATAGCAGCTGTCGAGATGTTCGCCCACGGGGGAAAAAACTCCGTCCCCTAAAGTTAACAGGCCCGCGCAAATCGGGCTGCCACATGGCGAAGCAAACCCTGCACGTGAAAAGCAGCCCTCGAAACCGCCAAGACGGGAAGCAAACCAGTATGCCGCAGAGGCCCCTTTGAAGTCTTGGACTCAAAACCGACATACAATTATTAAGTCTGCTATCCTCTCTGGTTACACACCTCTCGGGTCCTCACCTTCGGATGCAGCAGAGACAATGTTGAAATGCTTGTCCACTAACTGCCTCAGCCTTTTCAGCAAACTTTGCGATATTAAACAGCCAGTTTACCTTGAACAGCCGTCCATAATCGCCACCACCGAGACCTGGCTCACACCAGATGTCTCTGACGTGGAGATCTCGATAGACGGCTACTTTGTATTTCGAGCTGACTCAAAACGAGGTAGGGCTGGTGGGGTAGCTTTGTACCTACATGCGGTCCTGCCCACCCCAATTGTCCTCTCTGATACCACTCCTGCACCTTTTTGTGATGCACTGTGGATTCAAATCCCGCTGCGCGGGTCTG
>SJOL01009637.1:140086-161741 GCA_004794785.1 Opisthorchis felineus | reverse complement strand
GAGGTGGACAGTGTATGACCTGGCAACGAAGTACGAAAACACTAACCAGTAAACTTAGTCGGGTGGGCAACTGCCGCTTCCCTGGATGGGGACCCCGGGACTCAAATCACCCGTAGTTAATGACATTGACAGAAGTGGCCCAATCGCGCAGTCAGTGGCGCTCGTGCATCAAAGCTATAGCCTTCAATGCATGGCGATTCAATCTCCGAACAAACTGAACATGCCTTCGCCTCCAAGGCTTCGTTGTACATTCCACATACCCGTTTTCCGGTGATCGAAACTGTAGCAGCTGGAACCAATGTGCCTATGGTATACGGTTTATAGCTGATAAATTGAATTGAATTGAATCTGTTTGGAAACCACTGGTGCGCATAGTCTTCAACCTTCTTTGAAACGAAACTGTTCACAAAAATGTTCGACATCTTGACTACTCGCCCAATGAGACTTGAAATATTCTTATAGTAGATTCGGTTGAAGAACGCCAAGAAACGACTTTTATATCCGAAGTTCTGTTGAATTGTCCGTTGGAAACAACTTACTATGTCGGTGGAAGTCGTTATCTCCACTTCTGGGCTGATACAGAAGGTTGACTCACTACCTGGCATTCCGTAACACGGTTATGTTACAATATATGAGAGCAAAGTAAATGAGTTAAAACCGATGAAAATAATAATAACGTCAAAATATTACAATATACACTAAGCCAAACATCGCATCTCTGACTTTAATGAGTCTACATTTCCAGGGGAAGTTGTTAGTTCACTGACAATTCTTCCACAAGAAATCACATTGTTGTTTCTTTTCTCAAACAACCATAAACAACGCAGAACTGAAATTGCCAGCAAAAAATCCAGCATTTCGTTTAAAAAGAGAGAAATCCTCACATAAGAGAATGATTTCATTACATGCCATACTTGTTACTATGGGATCTCTTTTGGAGCAAGCACCGTGCAACAGATAATGCTTCAGTAAAATCCAGCATAGGCAATCCGGCCATACTGTGAGTTGCATCAACCACTCGAATCGTCCAAAATTAGCCGCAATGTGTTTCTACTGAGGTTTCGTTATATAAGTGAAACTAACCCATGTAAAAACTGAGAAGTACCGTACAGCTGTTTCGTCCTCATTGGGAAACATCAACAATGCGCTTCTCACGGACCTCGGGGGAGTTTTTAATCCGCGACCTCCACGCTTGTATTTTGAACACTCAACAGTTCGCTGACGAGTGGATGGTCAGCAGTGTGACTGACTCGCACTAGCCATAATCATCTGACTGTTCAAATGGTGGGACAGGCATGAAAGCAAGTTGGAAGCCTGGAACATGTCCTACGCGGCCGCGACCATTGAATGAAGAGGATACGTGTATAGGATTTTAGTCTTTTCCCGAAGTGGGTAAAGTAATCCCCACAGACTGTGTGGTGCGCACTGAGGTCAGTAGCACCAAGCCGCCTTGTTGCCAATAAAAATTCCACTTCAATAGATTTTGACGCCGAAAACCGGGAAAAACCTAAAGCAGCTTCAATTTTTACAGTTTTATCTTACTCAAGTAGATGATGTGTTAGGGGAGTATACTTTTAATCCTTGTTTCTGCCCAACTACATGCGAGCAAAATGTAAGGAAGCAGGCCGGTGGGCCGGTCTAAAGGCGCTCACGAGATATCGAAGTTGTGTTATCAAAATGATAAACGGTGATTTTACCCACCCAAGCATGCCAACTGACTGGCCGTTAACACTCAAATATCGGTCTTTTGTTTGCTTGATTCCTGTACGTAGCCACACGAATTTAGTATCAACTTTGAGGATAACAGTGACACGGACCATGAGGGACAGCTTTTCCAAGTGGCCTATTCTGGAAGGACTGATCCCTATGCTATATATGAAATTTTACAAGAAACCTTTTATGGTTTCCCCATTTATCATTCCTACCTCATTTTGTTCGGTTTGACACTTCCAGCTAGCAACAAATATGGAGCTTATACACCAAGTTTTCGCGAAATCTCCACGTGAGCTAGGCACTGTGCAGCTCTTCCATTGGTCCTAAAATGTCCACCGCTACTTATCACTTACCGGTCGTTCTAAGTTTTTTTTATCACGTGAAAAGGATTATTAACTTCAAAGTAGGGAGACGAAATTCCCTGTTGAATTACTGTTAGCAAATTGGTCATTTTTCGACCCACTTGCAGCCGCACCAACTAATCAATAGGAGTACCGACTTCCACTCCATAGCTGTGCATGCCGCTGATTTGCAGAGTTGTGGTTGCCAATAAAAGTCGGACGATGGGCAAACGTGTTTGACGTGCACCAAAATCCCACAGAACGAAGTGATTTTGTATTGTATCATGGGGCTCAGATGGATGCTTACTCTGCATTTACCAGTACTATTCAAGTGGGCGCGAAATGACTTACACATGATTTGTGAATTTACGCCTGAGAAACAGTATAAAATGGCCTGAACTCTCATTACTTTTTGACAATACTCTAATCTCCGCATTGTTACAGGTTCATTCGACGGCGTTTCAGAGTGTTTTTTGTACTAATTATTCATAAAATGATCATCATAGAGCCCAGGCTCTTTAGTTAACTTATCAGCTTCAAGTGACAGTGTTTACAACACTTTGAAGTCTTCGCAGCATTGACTAGGAAATCAGGCCACCTCTCCTCCGAGGTGCATCTCATGGTTTGCTGCGTTAGATGCCACCCATAAAACTACCGTTTTTAAAAATGAAAATCTCAGTCTTCATGCCCATCATATGGCATACAGGGTGCGCCGAGAGGAAAGCTGATGAAGCCAAATTGGCTTTTGGACAAATTAGCTTACCATTACTGAACAGAGAACAATTAACACACCAAGTTATGTTCGCCTTAGTCAATATTGGAAACGGATAGGACTGTCAGACTATTCAGTCTTTTCTGGGTGTGTTATTATCTTGCCCGCCAGTTCAGTGGTGAACTTTGTGGAACTGAAGCAAAGTGTTTTCTTTAACGAGCGATTCCTGGTTTTTGAGACGGGGTGTTTTTGTAACAGCTTGTATAGAGCGTCAGCGTAATAGGCGCAACTGCACAACTGTGTTACCACCAAAACGCCGTTTAATCGACTGCTTTTAGAAACAGTCGAGTAATGAAGTAAGCGATTGATTGGGATATTTCGTGTTTAATCACGGTCTAGAAAGCCACGTTTCTCCAACAGGGGATTTTTTGTAATGAAGACTGTTTCGGTCGGCTTTCGCTGAAGATAAAAAAATGAGCCTAATGAGCGACTTTGATGAAAGTGCGTCAAAGGAAAGCTAAGATGGTAATACCTCGCGTTCTGAACAGTACTTTCAAATAGGAGAATGGACGTCAAATGACTTAATCTGCTTGTTCCTATTCAACTTCTGCACAAACAAAAAGAAATTCACACTCAGTGGACGGTTTCAAAACAGCCGTGTCTAAATCGAAGAGTCTGATATGCACTAAAGAATATCGGGAAACATAACGTTAGGTGAATGGATTAAAGGGAACAGGTGTGTGGGAGTGGTGAAGACACTTTTGGACGGCAATCCAAGCGCATTTCCCTGGGCGAGCTTCCAAACGGAAGTGACCTCTCAGGTGGCTTTCTCAGCATTTAATTATATTTTATCTCCGAACTCATGTCATAAGCGCCTTTGATCCTACCCCTCATGATGGTTTTCTGATGGCTGTGAAGGCCTGACCTAATCCGATATTTAATTAGTGTCCTCCCTTCCACTCTTATCTGTTAAAGGTTATCAATTAGAGTTATCCCACTCCTTTACCTCTATGCTATCTGAAGTTGACGTCGGGTAATAGGGCTACCAAGCACAAGATTTAGACTAGATCAAAGCCATTTCGAGTGTGGAATAATACCTGAAAATTACTGTGCGTGCCTCGTTGCACGCACGTTGACCAACAAAGTGATGCAGTGAAAACTGACTACTGTTATGACGATAAGTACCAAATTGCAATTGTGTACCAATATGGCTGAACTATACTGAGTTCAGAACCTCACTTTTTTGTGCCAAAGACCTAGTTCAAAGGAGTCAGTAAATGAACACGAGCCCGATGAACACCGTCTGTGCTGCATAGCCCGAAGTGTTAGCCTTATGATTATCGATTCTAGAGGTATTGATAAGAGGTTCAGAGTCTTTTTAAAACCAGCCGTCATTCATCAGAAAATTATTGACACCAAGAGAAGATGGCTTCATCACTGGGTCTTAAAGTTACCCAGCATCAAATCTATAGGTTATTTTAGAAAGACATAGATGTGAAACTATTGTGCCGTTAGTTAAATTTGGGAAACAAGGAATATCAGTTGAGCTTGAACTGTATTAGCCACCGTAGCTTTTCTAAACCTTTCAGAGTTGGTAGTAAAGCTTGAAACGTCAGTTAGCACGCACCCACATGATGTGGATTCCGTGGTTGAAGGACGAGTGACTCTATATTCTGTCTTACTGCGAGTTCATCACGCTGGTGGTCAGCCACCCGTGGTAGGACGGTTATGAGTTCAAACTACTAGACTGATGATCGCTGGAGTTTCGTGAGATGCGCACTGTTGATGATTCCAATTAAGGATGAATCAGCTGGACAGTGTCTCTATGCTTTTCAGCATAGACTGACTTCGTGGAATCTTCTGAAATTAAATTTCATAATCCGACGTCTAGGTTAGCCATGGGGACACAAATGTCGGACTTAGACACCTTTTTTATAACAATGTTTTTACTTTAAAAATTTCCTTATTGTATATCACGTGGAACTCGATCTTTTTAACAACATCCGCGCTGAATTCGACCCAAACCTCATAGAACAACTTTACTTTTGAGGTCTTACTTTGCCTGTAAAATGCTTCGAAGCCTTTCAGCAATTAGACTACTGGCCTAAAACCAGTCATGGTGCTAGTTCATCGAATTTCATCTTGATCAGCTACGTTTGAGCACTACCATGCGGTAAACTCCCTGGAGTAAATAGTTACAAAAAAGCGAAGATCTGCTTACCCATAATAGGCAGAAAAACCTTCTAGGATGAGATAAAACTGTCCCATATTAGGTGAGAGATCGCCCCATACCATCCTACGACAATTCCAGAAAACTGTACGTAAGGACTAAGGAAAGGACGAAGTACAGAGCACTTTTTGGAACAGGACTGATTAAATAAGCTCACGACAGCTGCTTCGTTGCGCCCATGGTCTCAGTCATCATGGCACAGAAGTTACTATTGTGCTGATTTAATTGATTAACAGTTATGACATTCTTACGATCGGGGACTTTCTTTGTTCTGTGTATAATGACTGGATGAATGAATGAGGCAAAAGTGATCTGGCTTTTCAACTTCACCGAAAGAAAACGGATCTATTAAGTAGGTTCTCGTAAAGCGTAATTCCAGAGGTCCTGACTTTTAGATGTCATGGTGCCGTTTGGCTGCGTTATAAGCTGTGTAGATGAAGAGTGCATCCCTCAAACACCGCTTGTAATGCGTGAATATGTTTTGTGTGAGCTGTACGCTGGCCCTCTGATTCTGGGATTCTGAGTGTTTAGGTTGACAAGATTTATATTTCTTGGCTATATCCCTAACTCAGTCGCGGGTATTTCAAGCATGGGCTCAATCATTTGGGGAGAATACGAAGGCAGTGCAACTAAGCACGGCTTGGAAGTCCAACTACAATAATGCCCAAACGCTTTGTGACAGCTGATCTCAAGCAAGATCTACATGGCATGATTCTTCGGAATACACGTATTAAGAAGTTGACCAGTTGCAGGTGGATTTGTTGTTTCTATCACAGACTGGCACTTCATGAGAACCGCGGGCAGCTGATAGATCTGCACAAATCATGATCCAGTTGTTGTTCCAGTGAGGAGAGCCGCGTACCAGGTTGTTTTACAATCTGAGCCGTTTTTGTCGCTCAGAGAAATTAGGAACCGCTTACCTGGGAAAATTAATCCCATTTGATTTAGGAATCCAACTAAGATTCTTCAAATTCTGAAAAAGCCTGCACTGGGAAAGGCTGCTGAGAAAACTCCTTGGGCAAACTGCTTGAACTGGATCACGGATGTGTGCTTCGACGAAATACCCCTCGAGTAAACTTGCCAAGGCAAGGTAAAAGACTGTTTGCAACTAAACTGGCAACCGCGGAGCCCACATCACGTGGTCACGTGTTGACTGGCCCCTGTCTAAGTGCGAGTTAATCATACGGCTAATCAGCCTCTCTTGCCTGGATGGTTAAGTGTTCAAGATACTATCCGGTAGGTCACTGGTTTGGAACATCCTGGAGTTTCCTCCTGATGATTCCCAATAGGGATGAGGCAGCTGTACAGTGATTCTCATCTTTTCAGCCTAGACTGGTTCCAATCACAGGACGAAATCTCATTAGATGGGGATTTGTGCTAAATGGCGTAATCCGTCTATCTTTCAACGTTCTGGCTGGTCTTAAAAGTTCGTGTTCACTTGACCTATGCAAGGATTTTCGCCTTTGCTATGTATAGGACTTATCCTTTGTGTATCTTCATTAGTATACTATTTGACAGGTTTGAATATCAACTAGGACAATGCGACTGAAGCAGGTAAAATACACAGCAACCAGTGGAACAGATAGCTGGTTTGTACCGTGTGGCAACATGACGATAAGAAAACAGTGAGACAAGTGGATGAAGAAGGGATTATTCAAAAGGAGACTGAGGCCTGAGAACCTTGTTTCGAAGTGAGTGGAAAAGAAAGGCAAATGCCTCAGTGTATCAAGCATAGATCTCACATCTGAGAGCTATTTGTTCACGAGCAAACAAGCACTCTTCATAATTTCGAAAGCGTGTCCAACGGACAAGTAGTTCCAGTAATTCAAAGCACTGTAACTTTCGTAGCTAAGCGTAACTGCTCTGCTGTTTAGCAAATCTTCGAACAAATGATCTAACCTGATATGGTACTCTCAAGAGAACAAAAAACAAAAAAGAACCGGCTTTGTTTTAGAGAAACATAGTGAGCTATTTATGGTAAGGATCACTGTTTATGTTTCAAAAACCGTGGAACTAAAAACAAAATGCGGCACCAGGTCATAATACAACCTGTGGAATTCGAAACATTTTGCTGTATCCACTGTGGTTAAAATTAGAACGCGAATGAATGGTACAGACGTGGAAAGTCAGTAAAATATAGTCTAGGTGAAATGTTGATCCATGACTTGACCTTTCGGAAATAAGCGGCGCAGTGGATATCAAAGCGGATCAGAATCCAAACCGTTTGGTTACACACTTGAGGTGATATGCCGAAAGGTTTAGTGTCAAACGCATCATATCGAGGGTGAACCATGATTCTGGTTCTGTTAAAATAAAAGCTGGGATCAAAATGCGATGATTGCAAGGTGAGGGATTTAGACGCGGATATTGGACGGATATTGGGCTGGGAATGGAAACGGGGCAAAGAAGTCGTAATACTGCGGCACCCAAAATAGGTACGTTTTTCAAGACTTAACGGCTACTCATGGTATTACAGTAAGCTGGATGTGTGAAAAGAGACAGGTTTTCATTCTGCTACCCACACTACAAACGGTCCAGTTCTCTAAGCTCATCCACAAGGGTTTGAAATTTCCGGGTACTCGGTCGGTTGCAGCGGAAAAGGTGCGGATCCTGTTGACCAGAAAGTGTGGAGTATGAATGGTCATAAGTGATCATTTATCTGGTATACAAATTACACGGTAGTGAATGGACTGCGGTAGAGCCCTTGGCTACCCACTGACCATACTTAGCTAACCAGTTACTGTTAATGTTTCAGTTTTTAGTGCCGGACTGGATGAGAGTTAATCACATCTCCGGTATTCGGGGTGCCTTCAGCAGTTTATGTAGCGGCACAACCGAATGCATCAAGCATGAGGCAACATTTTCCTAATATGAGTTACTGTTCACATACAGGTTAGATTTCAGCTCATTCTGTGTATCCCAAATTTTGTTTACGGCATCAGCTTTGAGGTAGTCCACATTGCCCACTCAATTACTGTCATAAAATAGACATCAGACTCGTAAAAGCATGAACAACGGACCAGACACGTGATAATTTGATACTCTTTGTTGTATACACGTGAGGCGTTACAATGTGGTTCACCCAAGGTATCATTACGTAGTTTATTTCTCTGTTTTCCTGAAGACTGTATACACATCCGTTTTATTGTAATTCTGATATGAGCAAAATATGAATGAGAAATTACTCAAAATTTTCACCTCTCCTAGATTTTTGTAATTTTAGCACAATCAGAGAGGGCTATGTTAGAGATTCAAGGAAACTGTGATCTTTTTTGTGAGGTAATAGCGGAGAGATTCCCCAGAAAGCAGAACTTTCAGACGACATGGCTTGGTACTGGTAATCACTATAAACAGTAATGAAATTTAGTATATTTTCGGGTGTATGTCGATTAGAATGAACAGGTGGTTTTGATGTGCATCAGTCAAGGTAAAGAAGACAAGAGCAGTCGGATGGACAATGGAATTATTCGTTTTGACAGTCCAACTGAATAAACCTTAACCAGTTGCATGGATGATTTTAGACTTTTGGTAATGTGACAAAAAGTGGAAATGAAAAGAGCGAACATTAGTACCCTTACCGTCCGAAGCAAAGTGGAACCTGTGTGAAAACAGTTCGCAAAAGCTTAAGTAGCATTAAACAGTCTAAGGTAAAGAGTGTTCCAAGTATGCCACCAATTTCGCTAGGTTGTTCCACTAAACCTTTGCAGATAACCTTCAGATAACCTTTCCGTTCGCTTTCTCGTTTCGTGAGATTTTGAATGTTTCAGAGGGCGCATAAGGTCACTTGTCAAAAGTAGAACCTTTCCGAAAATGCGTGACATCAAGCAAGTTACGAGGTGAAGCTCGCCTACTGCACTGTTTTCTTGTTATCCTTTTTGGGCCACATGTAAACGTTTGCTTGGGAAAGAAGCAGGTTAGGAGAAACCTTCACATTTTAGGGCAAAAGTGTGCCTATTGACTTGCCGTGAACTCAGCTAGGGTGTGGAATGGTGGATAAATCCCGTTAACCGTACAAGTAATATCTTATGTTATTTCGCATTTCAGTCGTCGCTTGCCTAATCAATCGAATGGGTCGTCACCGAACCACGATAGGAGTAGATGGTGCTTTTTTCCGCTTCAGCTCTATGTTTCCTGCTATTTTGGTGGAAACAGTAACCAGATTAATTCCGTATTCGTATACTGTGAGTTTCGTCGTACACAAAACATGTTTGAGTCCCTTCCTTTTTGTGGGTTTCATTGAGTACCAGACGGCATTTTGCACAACACCCTTGTTGCCTATGGACACTGGTAGTCAGTCAAGTCAGTCTAGTCAGTCAAGGGAAATTTACCTTTTTTATGCTCCACCGGGAAGAAATTCGCTGTGCTTGCTTAGCATTTCTGGTTCTTAGGGATCGTTAGTGGGATCGTTCTAGATTCGAAACAGCTGTTTTCTGGTTATCTATGGCTCTCATCAGTTTCTGGTTAGCATTGTCACACAGACTATGCAGTAGGACGATGGTTTCCCATAGGGTTTGCATCCGGTGAAAGTGTCAACATCCTTGTAAGCACATGTTATTTTTTCGCTCATTCATTGCCTTCGTTTGACCGAAGTGAGTGCTGCTCACGTTGTGTGCGTAGCTGCTGCCGTGACCGTGGGGGTATCACTATCTTAATTTCTGAGTACCACGGATGTTAAGTAACGCTCACGTGCGGTCACCGATTGAATCAATATGTTGATCTTAATAGTGCTTTAGATTATCTGAGAAAGAAACGTGGTTTTAAGACGTTCTGTGCAAAGCAAAGCAAAGTTGATCGTAAATTACTGAACACCTGCTTTGGTTGTTAAATTTTTTACAAACTTGAAAGTTTTACCTGGAATAGTATTCGTACTTAGTGGTATTTTGTGCACCATATCACAAACAGAAAATAGTCCTATATATGTTTTACCGCTCAATCATGCAAACTGTGCGGGACCTGAGAGCAAAACCAGCATGCTTTACAGTGCCCTGAGGGTCCATTCTGGAATGCATACCGCTTCATACACTCTTAGTAATATCTTCCACTTCTGGCAATGTTTTGGAATATAGGTAGCTCGGGTGCGCTGCTTGGTTGTTGGTCTGTTCGCCGAGCTTGGCAGCTGGATTGCAAACGTTTCATCACCAATCGAGGTGACATCGTCAGTGTGGGGTTGAGTGGACCCACTCAACCCCGCACTGACGATGTCACCTCGATTGGTGATGAAACGTTTGCAATCCAACTGCCAAGCTCGGCGAACAGACCAACAACCATCTTCCACTTCTTTCAAGTGATAACTTGCTCAACCTATAATACAATGCAAAAAATATAAGGCTACCAGATTTTTGCAGTAAGTAGGTTATTTTTGAATACCAAGGGCCGAGTTACATAAAAACCGTGTGAAAGTATTTAGCAATATGAAAAGTACGTCGGTATTTTTTGTGAATAAGTGGAGATGGACATGAGAGAAAATTAGCATGAAATAACCATCCCTAGATTGTGACGGATGCCAGCTTTCTTTGGATTTCTGTTGAAGATGTTTGCTTAACTTAGCCAAAATAGGAGCTGTCACTTCTGCCTGGAAATCACGTCACGGAATCTTTGTAATCTATTTCTTTTCCCCCAGAGGAATACTGCTATACTCATTAAACGATATGCATCATTTCCTTGTTCTTTCAGTTCAAGCTGAAGCTGATTGATGATGGGACGGGTAAAGGAGCTGCGGCCATCATCGGTGCAACCAAGGCCATCGTTCTTCCAGCACCGCGTTTCACAGTATTCAGATTCTAAGACGCTCTCTTTGAGGAATATTACTTTGTCTTTGTGAAAAAATGGTTCACAGCTGAAAAAAAGAACAAGAAACATACATGTTTCATAGTGCTATTGTATTTTTTGGTCATCAGTGAAATACCATCGCTTCCCCGGAATCATCATCATTTTGAGCACTTTACCAGCAACGCTGGGAGGCTTCTCTGCTGTACAACCATGAAGTAATAGAACCGTATCGAATAGTGTAAAGCGAGAGGAAGAGTGGAGACCGCAATAGGGGTTACGCATGATGCTTCCGCACCATCCAAAATCACTAAAGTGAACACGTCCGAACTTTAAGTTGGAATAGGGCGCTATCAGCAGCACCCACCCGGAAGACTCTGCGAACCTCACCCAACATAAGCTTAACTAGAGAGTTTGATTGTAGCTGCTGTCATTTTACTTTCTCATGTCATGATATGGTTCCCCGCAAACCAGGTTGAGATGTTGGTCCTTTACACGTAGTGGTGCATGGAGACACGAGACATGGAAGGGAATTTCTGGAAGCATGGTACTCCACGGCGGACTCGATCAACCAATGCATTAAGCTGGATCCGATTTATGCACCATTACGTGCAAAGGACCAACATCTCAACCGGAATACTCAAGGAGAACCGAACATCGAATTCACAAACAAAGAAACAAGGAACGCCTTGGAGTAAGATCAATAAAGGTCACAAGCCGGAACTCGGAAGGGTCAAGAACAGAGGTCACTCCAACATGGACCAGAGTACGAGGGCAGGGCTCAGAGGTCACGTGGGCATCGACGAACCAGGACGCAGGATAACGAAGCAACCAATGGAACCGCCCGACCGAACTAGTAACCGTGATCGAAGGTCAGCCCCGACTAGCAGCACGTATATTAACACACACGCAACACTACTCAACGCACAACCACCAACCCATCGCCAAGCACCACTGCGCTCCCTAACAACGCACTGATGATGTCACTTCGATTGGTGATGAGACGTTTGCAATCAAATCGCCCAGATCAGCGAACAAACCAACGACCATCTACGCTAACTGAGCTGCCAACATTTTCCTCTATAGTCAGTCCATGTTGAAGGAGTGGGATGAACTGAGAGCTGTTTCATCCGTTTTACGCATCTATAATCAGTCACCTGCTGACTTGCGATATGGAGGACTGGGACGCTAAATGCGAGTAAATCAGGCTAGGGATCCGCCACCTACGGGCGATTGTTGTGGTGCTCATCCATTCATCCGTTGCTTACGAGCTTTGCATCCTCCCCCAGAAATTTGTTGGATGATTCCAATGAAGGCTTTGCAGCATAAACCAATTCAACTGCAGCATCAAGCCTCGATTGAAACTTCAAGATCTCCTCACCGACAGCAATTTAAATAGTTTAACTATTAAAATTTGAAATCCGTTTTTCTTTTGTCTCAGCCACCATAAAGTCATCCGTCGAACTAGCAATGTTTGTTGGGAGATTTCGTTGGAAGAAGTTCAAAACATTTATCGGCGATCCTCTTAGAAGAGAACTTAGCGGACTATGTGCAAAGAAATGTGATAAACTTCAGCTTGTAGTTGAGTAAACAGGATCTAGTCGACAAAAAAACAAAAAGCATTTTAAGAGAGTGTAGTTGAGAAATTCAGAATTAGGCTACGAGGAAACCTGTCCACAGTAATTATTTTGTAGGTATGCTGATCCACTTAGTACGTAGAACTGGCGTTAAAGTATACCAGAACGGAAATAACGCTAACTATTTTTAGACGCGTAACCTCCATTATCATGTCCACATTTCTGGAATTGATGTCTACATCCATAGACAACGATATTCAAGGGAGTCTGGAAACAAAGATGACCACAAAATTTACCATTAGTGCTATTCTTGTTCACGCCCAAAAGTCACTCAGTAACTCTAGATTGCCACAATCCTCCTCGTTTATAATTATTCATTCTGTGACATTCATTGTAACCAGCTGGACAAACCATACTGCGCGCCCCACTAGGCCTTTTTTCCGCCGAGAAGGTTTCTAAAAGTCTCAGCAAATGTCAAACCTTGGGATATGCGCAAGAAAAAATCATGTACTAATCCCTGCTGCTTCCAAATACCGTGTTGTAAACCAGTCTGTTGTTTTCAGCGACAGTTTACATTCCGTAGATTAAATTTGCTTGTGATTTGTCTGTTATTTTAAGGAAAAAGCGGACGTTTGCGGCAAAAGGACAAACGTCCCTTCTTTACTGCTCTGCATATCAAACCAATTTGTAAAAATTCACTTACTTTGTAAGCCCAGTAGTTCTGTCATTCGCCTTTGCATGGCCTTGAAGGGCGTGTAGCAAGCCTATACAATCAAGACTCATACTGGGTCACCGTTCAAACCGTCGGTCTAAATCCCCTTCGCCAAACAAGTATTGTGATGTTTAGCTCTTCATTTAAGTTTCAAAAAGATTACAAATGATCAAAGTTTAAACATGATAGACTTGTGAGAGTACAATTAGAATAGAGTACTCTCTGTTTGGTACGATTTAATCAGAATAATCCCAGTAAGACAGAAACAGGACCATCCATGTTGGAGTGATAACTACAAATTTGTTGGCTAACACTGTCAAAAAAGGGCAACATTTTGCAACTAATTTCACTTAATGGGTGACATATCTTTTTTATTCACTCAAAGTTATTCTGAAGACACTATATTTGCACCCCTTCATTCTTGGTGACAACTGTATGATGTTTGATGGCAAGCATTATTAAGTATGAAGAATACGCGCAAAGAGAACTGGGTGCCACGATGACTTTTATGTGGGGTACTCCTTCGAGAAGAAAATACCTTGTGCAATCAGCTGCTGGACGAGAATCTACAGAACGGCGCAATCCATTGGTCACAACTATGTATTCCTCTGAAGCCGTTTTCCAAGAATGCATAATGATCATTTAATGGAATTTTGTATGATGAACTAAGGCGGTAGCCAGCATCACAACAGGCTTTAGACTGGACAAGGTTTCTTTCTGCCATAGAGATTGCCTCCACAGTGATGTTGACGAGTTGGTTGTATCTAGCAGTCCTCTCTACTTGAGCAGTCGTCTTATCCGAGGAGCAATGACATTGTCACTCAATATAAATACACTGAAAGCGAGAGAACAAGCTTCAACCGATTGCTTAGATAATACTTCACAAAAATGGAGAATTCTGTCAGAATTCCAGGCGCTTTTAAAATGCTGCAGTTGGGACCGTCAACATTTATGGCACTAGTGGTCTTTGGTTGGTTCAACCATTCCCGCACCAAAAAGCCGCACTCCCCTGCGGTGTGAAGCGACCGAGTTCCCTCAAGATTCCAGCGCAGACTAACGCCTTAGTTAAGGTAGGTCTTGATACGCATAAGAACGCGCATAATAGATTGATCTCACAAGTTGAGGAAGAAAATGGATGCTTCAACGTCACTATTTTATTTCCAGGCATCTCTTCTCTCAGTCTCCGTGTGACGTCCGCAACCCACATCGCAATAGCGTGCGCTATTGACTACGCGTATTTTCGAGGTTGTAGGAATCAGTGTCTGCTACATTAATGTTACGAAATAATCTCATTAAACCCTAATACCGTTTACGCACTTATTGGCATCCTTCATTTTATGTGTAGTATGACCATAGTATGACATCTAGGTCAAGTGTCTCTTATATTCGGTGGATAATCTTCGTGTGTGGTAAAGCGCATTTGTAAGAAGATATTCAAAGCCAGCGAAGCAGTTTCACATGCTTTAATTCAGTACACAAACAAACACCACAAACAATCACAAAGTTTTTCACTTGATCCAGTCGACGGTGTTATTCTACACGTTTGTGTAGGTCCGCAACTCGCACTTTATGTCAGCTTGTTTGATACGGCTTTTGGTTTCGCAGAAAATCTGCCTTCTTCGACGCTAACAGAAGGTTCAGGTCATTTCTAGTACAATTAAGTTTTGTGGCTTAATCTTTTAATGTCACCACTTTTAGCTATCCAATGAATGGAGTCTCTCCGTACAGGACAGCTTTGATCCCTAAAGAGGGTTCAAGGATTTCGTAAAAATGGTACGTGCCTTTGCCTTCAGAAAACCCTTTGTCTTGTATCAGGCCCAGTTTGGACTATTACAAGTAATCATACTATGACTAAAAATGGTCTTAAGAAGATCAGTGTTGACGCGCGCTTAGCGAACATTGCAGCCAATTCCACCTGGCTGAAATGCCCGGGGACACCACGGGCTCGTTCCATTAACATTTGTATCCAGCTTCTACAATCAACCTATGAAAAAATTTTCCCTAGAATGTCAGCACCAGTATCGGTAATCTTTTCGGTAATATCTTAGTAGAATTCATGGTGTCTTTTGTTTTCCCTTCATGAAGCACCTGTCAGGTAAGGTTATCGCCCGGAGTGAAAGAACTAACACTTTCACCTGAATGTATCTGCACGCATAAATTTCCAAATTGCACAGGCAAGGCATCTTCCGGAAGTGCTTCACTGATTTTAAGTACAGATCTCCATAGCCTGCTAAAACTGATGAAGTAATGAGTTTTTAAGCAGCTTTCTGGCCTACTGAAACTTAAATTGGGGATTATGACTTTGTAAAGAGTGTTTTTCAAGTTACTAATATTCTGCATTTTAGTTAGCCCTTCGGAAACCAGCAAAATGTAAAGTAGTAAATTACACGACGAACTGATGCGTAAGCGTACACTTCGTGACGAGTCAAAATCTTCAGGGAAGCAAATAAAACTCATCGTGTTAGGGTAGCTGATAAGTATACTACGCAAGTCCAACTCCCGACTCCCAAAGAAGGCCTCGTTTTCCGCTTTCGTCATCTTCAACATAAACCGCATCATCATTTCAAATTTGTCCTATTTGTGTGTGCAATGTCGACGCGCAAACATTTTGGGAGCCGGAAGAAGTTACGTGACAGTTTTAATGGTGTAAAGGTAGATCACTACAACAGCCCACAAAATGCCCACACGCAAACCATTAGGCACGAGTTTAGAAGCCACATTTTCTGTTTTGTGAAGTTGCCATCCATTAAACCGGTTTTTGAGTTAAGACGAATGCGCCTGTTTATTGTGCAGGAAACCATCAAGGAGTTCCTTCACTTGACAATATGTTAGGCGCTAGTGACTATTCCGAACATGTACTTTAGTGTAAATTTGTTCAAGCGAACAGTTACAGCAGTTTGTTGGGGAAATTTTCAGAAATGTTTACCTCAGGTCCAAACCTTGTTGGTGCTGAAGCTACCAAGTATTGAAAAAAGAACAAATTTGAAAGATTCACAGGCATTGTGACAACAATTTTTTGGATATGCCAAACACAATAAAGCCCAAGGTTTCTGGGAAGACTCTGAGGTAACCTTTGCATTGTGTATTCAGCGAAGGAACAACTAATACAACTAATTCACAAAAAATACGTTTCAACCTCAAATTGTCACCCATTAAATGACCAAATGGGCGATTTATTTGAGGGACACATTGCTGTTCCCAAAAACCATAATTGTAAAGAATGTCAGGCAGCAACCACTTGAGTGTCATCCAAAAAAGATATTTCAAGTTGACATCATATGCTCATTCAACGTAAATTGAATAAACGACCAGGCCAAGAGAGGTCAATAAAATTCTCACTATACTGCGTGAGATTTACCAATATCTATCATTTGGCAAGATGGTGGGATGTTCCCATCTAGATACTCCGGCATGTGGAGTAAACGAGCGTCTTTTTAACCAGACAGTGACTGACTCAATACTACTCATAGGTTTGATGGTTTCACCGGTTTCATCCTTGGTGAAATGCATCAGGTAGACCAAGCCCTTCATTCCCCATAAACCCTGATTCCTACTTCAACACCGAGTTGTAATTACTTCGCCGTAGATATTTATTCGAAAAGTAACTTTATGATGATCACAGGTCCAACTGTATTTCACCTGAACCTCTTGTTTTTATATCCTTCAGCTAAGTGTTCTGAACGAAGACCATCTCATGTTCCCCTTGCTTTTCGGTTCCCTATAGTTAATCGAAGTTGAACCACAATGAAAACAGCTTAACCGCAAATTGTCTTTGCGGCAGCTTTGGTGCTCATTGAAGTCTCTTCACCGAGGTAGAGCACTCTAGTCATAACTGCGGATGACACCTTTTTGAAGAAAAATCCATGCTCAAATTCGAATTTCAAGACTCGCGGACCAAAAGTGTAGGCAACAAAAATCGACCGGCGCTACTATCAGGAGATACACGATCCTATTAGTCTGTAGTTTATGAGCAGACATGAAGACGTAATTTAGGCATCTTTAGAGCCACTGGCCTGTTTCACTTTTAGTGCTGTTGCCTGATCGCAGTTAGAAACTCTGCCTAAGTTCATGTTTGGATCCCTTGTACAGTTTGGAAGCTTCCACGTCTGTCCATGTCGTCATCTTGGTACAACTTGTTTGTTTCTAAGGTGCACCTTCTCAAATTGTGATTACTGTCTGAAAACACGTCAATTGAAGGTCGAAATACGATCCACCATCAATTGGAAACCAGCAGGAAGATTGCGGCTATCATCCGTATTCTGTGCCATCGGAAGTTAGCCAAGGAAGTGAAATCCACGTGTTTAGAAGAGGCTGGTGGAATTCCTGGAGTTTTTTATGACCGAGATATATCTAAATTCTTATCACTTCGTCATCTACGCAATAAATTGTCCTCTATGAATGCCCGGTTACTTAATTTTTGATATATTTGAGCATTTGTCTCACTTGTCTAGCATCCAGCGAAATGTAGAGACATGTATTGCACTGCAGTCACTGGAGAACCTGACATGTACACTCTTGAGCAAATTAAACTTGTCAGTGAATAAATACTAGAGCCTTATCGATTTGTCTCTTCCCAAACAACAACAAAGGTAAAATCGAATAAATTCGTGAAAAGATAATAAAATAAATACATACACATATATGAAAAGTAACTGATGCGAAATGAAATAAAATTCCAGACATACTTACAAATCGTAAATTAAATAGCTGGGCCATGATTCGGTCAAAGGTGAACATATGGAAATGCCCAAACGGCAATTTTCGAGAACAATGTCGCATTGCTGATATATCTTCTAATGTTTCTTCACAGAAGGAGCCAATTGGGTCTCTGTTATACTTAGTTTCATTTATATTGCATCCGGTTACTGTAGACAGCTTTTGTAAACATACGATAAAATGCCTCACTTCTGATGGTGGGACATCTTAGATATTCCCTACCATTCCACTGGTTTATATTCATAGGAGTGATGATATTACGAAATTGTCTTCAGCCTCTATGAGGTAGGTCTTAATGAAAAACGTTTTTATTCCACTTAGCCAACGATAGATAAGAGAACAATACACTGCAACGAAGGTGCGTTCCAGTATAATAGCAAAGACAATGGCGACGAGTGGGAGCTTATTAGTTACCATGCGTGGCACTAACTTACATTTCAGCCCCATTACATTCAATCCTTAACTCAACTGTAATATATTCCAAAGTATGCTGCCTTATGCCAGTTTGTATATACTCTGGCAAATTACTTGTCAACTGCAGTTAATTTCGGTCGGAAATTACCTGCTAACGTGTTGGGGCAAAGTGTCAGTGAAGTTGAAGATATTCTACAAGTGAATGCATGTCCCTTCCACTGTACTGTCACCGCTTGGGGACTAAGCTGGCCATTTGGGAGACATGAATGTTTCTCTTCTCTGAATCCCGTAGTTTTCGGAACGCAGAAATACTCTGAAGCGAGCTCTATCTTCTCCGTGCAGGTGTTTAACCATGGAGATTTTCCCCCTTGATACGAATATTCTATCAAACAGAAGGTGTGTAATTTTTTTAAACGAAGTTCCTTGCATTTTGTAGGACTTATTTAACGATTCCTTGTTTATGGTGTGAGAAGATTTAGGGGTTCGTAAAATAACGTGTACGTGCGCGAGGCTTATTGACCTGCAGTTGGAAACCTAAAAAAGGTGGAGCTTACAATGTAATGAAATAGTTGGTAAAGTGCAACATCTACTTCGAGGTCCTCAGGTCGATTATTGCAATTTATCGAAGAGGAGCAGGTTTAAGAATTTTTGCAACTGAATAAAGGTAAACATTTTCGCTTTGGATGTTGACTAAGTCTGGTCAAGTGCTCGTTGGTTGAGTGAATTTCAATGATCACACCATTATAGCAAAACAAGCACAATCGGAAACGGCTTAGGATTTGAAAGCCTATTGCAAGGTTGTTTTCGTGGGAATGTTAGCTTAGCATAGCCACAAATATGGAAATCTAGGTTCTGATTACTGTGATTGGAACCACAGATTTCTTGTTGCCTTCACGTCACTAACGTTTACTGCCACACTTTATTTCTCACGCCTGCACAAGCCATTAGCTCTGTGCTGGAGAAATGTATGTGGGCGTGTTCAATGTCCACGTGATGCCCAAAGGAAAGCGCTAACTGTGCCATGTCAGAACTTTATTCGGCAGGTCTTCTTGGTGGACACGCGTTGGAGATCGAAATTTACAGGAAAATTCTCTGAGATTAGTCGGTAGTTTCAATATTTCATTTGCGATGTCGCCCGTACACACGAACTTGTTTAGGCTACAAATCCACTTTACCAGGGCTAAACGTTTCCGGGTATATTAGCGTCGGTGACGTTGCCTGAGCAAGTGGGTCGTAGGTGGGCAAACCTACAAGGGTTATTGATTGCTGTTTCATGACTACAAACAAATATCGCCAACTTCTAGTGAAGTGAGGATTCTTGCGCATGTCAGTGAACGGAGTCCGACTCCAGAACCACCGACGCTTGAGCCATGACAAGAGTAGAACTCAAGTACAATGTTGTTCCTTTGTGCGTAGACCAGCCAAAATACTCGTTGAAGGAAAGAGAGAATTGTTCGAGGGAAGTGAATTGAACAGAAAATTAAAGGCGATTCTCCAACTCCTTATAGACTAACCATAAGTCGTCTTTTTGACTCAGATGCTATTTACTCCAGGGGTCACCTTACGGAATCAAATAATTAAACTTAATGTGATGAGAAACAAAGTTGTATGTGATGTTTGTTACATAATTTGGGTTGTTGTATTTCACTGCTTCCCAAAGAGCGGCTTGTATGTGTGAGCCCTGGGTGCACCACTCGAAGTAACCTATATTTTGTCATCAAGAATACAAATATTAGCAACCCTGTGGGTGTTCCGCACGAGATAAAATTGGACGTATAAAGGTATTCGCTGGGACCTTTGAGTCTCGGTATACCAGTAAAATGCGGTTGTTACAAATACTAGACTGGACTGCTTTACTGCAGTGGGGTAATGTCATTTATATCAGAATGGGTTAGAAGGTTCTCTTCCTTATAAAAATATTGTCTTAATCCAAACCGGAACGTAAGCTATAACCATCAAAAGGGTGTCATTTAACGAGGCCAGAAAACGTTGCCAGCGTAGAAAAGTACAAAATATTCTCAAGCGAAAAATGTCAAAGTTGTTCCCAATTTCACCGTTTTGAACCTGCACAAATTTTCCCAAAGATGGGACAACCATAACCGACTTTTTGATAAAGTAACAGAAAATCGGTGCCGAATTACATTTGAGCATTTTGCAAGGAAGTGAGGTGTGGCGTTACAATAACACCGAATACACCTGAGTAATGACCCTTCAGTACAAAAACAATCTTTTTGCGCAATGAAATTCTCTGAAACCAGGGGCACGTCACGGTACTTTTGCACACAGCAGTTTTGGTTGGTCGATCAAAGTGGGACCAATCACATACCAGCACAATTGTTCAACAGTCTTTGACCTGGTTAAGGCTTCGTTTCAATGGGAAAAGTCGATCAACCGAGCTAGGATAAAATACTTTCATTAGAGCTTTTCACTTGGACTTCACTGACAACCACGTTTACGCTACATTTGGCCCGAATTAATCACAAACATATTGTATATTCAATGACAAATCAGCAAACACAATTCAAGACATTATTTGGCGCTGTGCTGATATTTGTGTTTTTATCAGTTTCTTGTTCGTTTGCTGTGGAGAGTAATAGGTGAGTTTTTGCTGAGTTCTACCGATTTTAACTTTTGTAATGTCACAAAAAACTAGCTGAACTTTAGTTTCACATTTGAGAAAATGGTTTTGCTGTGCTGCAGTTGAGAATAGGCGATCTGAGTCAAATATCAAACTAAATAGCCTTTCAAAGATTATATTTTACCAATCGAATATTAAGTATTTGTCTCTGCAGTAGCAGTGGGTCTTGTTTTATTGCAAAGTGTGCGGTTTACAGTGGAAGGATAACACAATAAAAAAGGAGAACTTAAAAGACGGTGCCCGGAGTTAGTCACCCAAACAAGAATCATTGTCGTTTCCACTAAAGACGCTTATCTTTAGTCCTTCAAAATCTGACATGATAACGAAAAACAAATGCGGCCAGTGGCAAAAACTTCCATGATGCATTCTTCCGGAGAAGACAGAGGTATAGAGACCCATTTGACAGAGACGCATCATAATTTGGCTCAGAAAAACTAAAAGAACACGAAGAATTAGAACCAGGTAAAATTAGATGGAAAAGCACGATGGTCACAAATTATAGTAAACAATTGTCATTAAATAACCATGAAATAAGGAATGTCTTGTGACGATGAAAATGAGATTGATATCTATTCGTAATGCACTACTCATAAGGTTGCTGAAAATTCTTCGACAGCCCACGACCGGTTTCGCCCTTCTTGGGGCTCATCAGGTAGGCGATGTCCCCGAGTTTCCGTCAACCTTATGTTCTACTTGAAACCAAATTGCACGAAATTGGCGAAATACACTCATCTGCAAACAAATTTGGTTTTGCGAGAGACTCACCTGGAACCCAGCTGAATCTCTCGTTTGTGATGTTTCCAGGCAACTGAATGTGCTGCACCAGGCCGCCTCAT
>SJOL01009637.1:101739-118184 GCA_004794785.1 Opisthorchis felineus | reverse complement strand
TACAGTGAATGCCCGTGTTTAAACGATGTCAAGGCTCTCAATCTGTCAAATCAGCTTTTGGGCGTCTGTTCTTTCTGTAATTAGTCCAAACATTTTTATTACGAAATTAAACCCACTTTGCTGAATCACAATAACCTCTGGCTTCAGCCAAATGTGGGAGAAAAGCACCCTTGCTTGTGTTGTCTGAGGTTCTTAGGGTCAGGTGCCAAGCGGACCACTGACCCAGCGTACAAGAATGTGAACAGAAACGCGTTGTCTTCATCACTGTGAAAGTAGTAAGCCTACTTTGCCGTTTCGCCAAGCCGTAAAGTCGATGTATTTTGGACGAACATATATAAACTTATTGTAAAACACCATCGACTCACTCAGTGTTGTCTCACGGTGCCTCAGTGCCAGTGAGTGGCGTACACAATATCTCTGACCAAGCAAATTTTTATTAACTAGCTTCTGAACCAAAAAAATTTCACTTTTATTGGCATACAAGTGCAGGTAATTTCACATTAGCCATGCAGGTAACACTGTAAAAGCATATCTCATGAGACCCACTCTACCTTCCAAGAGAACGGCAAAACTTGTTCTAGTGTGTTGATCTCCGTGCATTTGGACGTACCCCCTGTGCAAAAGCCTATCTAAAGCTCAAATGGGTCATCCTGTCTAAAATGCCCTCTCTACCATGCAAAGCTGCACAAAATTAGGTTGGATAATTATATTTAAATTGCCTGTGCGTTTGCTGAGTAAAATATCACAGCTTTAAATATTTTCACATCTGAGATTTTCTCACCGTTTCTCATCGTTTCACTTTGACGTTACATTTTCACGAGTAGGCAGGCAGTATGACAGCACCGTCTCTCGGGACCATTGACTCCCGCAAGTTTCGGTCAGAGGAGTGTGTAATAACCTAAATTTTCGACATATTAGTGTCGTCAGTATTAGCCAGTAAACTAGTTTGCAACCTTGACTACAATAAATCTCATTTCTTTGGGAGCTAAACTTGTGTGATATATAGACCAAGTCACAAATCAGGTTTCACTCATTTTAGAAAAGGAATGCAGTAATAGTTCGTCATTTTTGTTGTTACCGTCAAGGTATAAATCATGGATTTTCTTGTAGGAAACCTGAAAGTGTCTTCTGGAAGATTATAACAAGCCTGAGTTTGTAATGAACATGCAGTAATCGTATCAACCTGCCACTTAAACCGAGCTGTGCTCATATTATAAGTTTAAATATGTTAGGCTGTAGAGAAAAACATGCAAGAAGCAAAACGGATTCCTGGCAGTCAACTTTTTGGGTGTGAGCCAAACGTTTGCGAAATGTTGGCAGAAAACTCTACTCGGAAGATTTCAAACTCCACCTTTGATCACAAAAAAGCAGATAACTAAACTTAACAACGTTTTGCGTGCTTTAAACTTGATTTACAACATTTCCTTTATCCGTAAGGTTGCACAAAATCTCTTAAAAGCTCACTTTAACCGGAGTGAGTAAACCTGTTAGTTGATAACCCTGAACACTTTCAACTTCAAACGCGGTTATGCAAAATTAATCACTTTTTTCAGCCTGAACGAATAAAGAGATACTTAGCAAATAGTGAATGAAAAACGTTAAAGAATATGATTGTGCAAGAAGGGTAAAACTTTTGTGAGAAAATAAGCGTGTGCCTTATTATTCAGTTTTATTTCATTTGTGTTTGCTTGACGGTTTCAAGAGTCCAGAAGTTTCTACGCGTAATGCTGGGTCGTTTGTTTCAATAGTCGTTGGACCATGTAGGAAGTACTCATCGAAAATCTTTCACAGAAAACCTGGGATAATATATTTCAAATGACCAGAAAATTTCGTTAGCAATGCCGTGATTATCCCGATTCTGCTCACATTATACTAAAAATGAGAACCGTAATAATTCTACGGATTAAGGATAACTGAACGCTTTCTACGCCTTAAATAGAATAAAGCGAAATTTACTCGGTTTACTACGCTGAAACTTTCCAGAATGTCTGAACAATTACAGTGAGTTCGCACTACAATCTGATTTGTCTGTCACATCAGTGCAAATGTACATATTCATTGAGGAACCAGGGAAGATGGATCTAAACAGTTGGTGGGTCTATGATGGATGGCAATATTTAACCGTTAAGGTTGCCAACTTAGCCCAATTTTTTTAGCTTTCGGGAAACCCTCTCGGTTCATTTAGGTCTGAGCTGAGCAGGTTTGTCGAAAATGAATTCCCCTAAGTACAGGTATTACGTTCGGTTGGCGCTTTTTAAGTTGTGCATCATTTCGTAAAGCGTCCACCAAACCGTGTTGGCTCTAACAGTCTTTAAGTAGGTTACATTAAGATTTTCATTTGGTTTGTTGACTGAACCTTGTTCCAATTGATCAAGGGTTGGGTCATATTTGAAGTTGGCTTCCTCAGCCTTACGATTTTTAACCTTATACGGTTTTCTTTACTGTAGTTCCGGTTTGTTGTTCAGATATCTTTTTACGTTCAAACTGTGCATCCCTCGATGGAAGTGGTGCGTATTGTAAACCGGGTAGAAAAGCTGACTGACAAAACTCTGAAATATTTTGTGATGTTCTTCAACCCACCCAAATACATTCTCTATGATTTCGAAGACGACATTTCTTCCATGTTGACGTGTTTATTTAACTTTGTTTACACTCTAAACAGACGCATCTGTGCATATGCGAAGAAACCAATATGTTGTTCTGGATGGTACAACAATATCAGCTCTCCGTGCTCCATACGTGAGTTTATTTTTTTGAGCTACCGGTTATGTACATACTTTCTAAGAACTCATACAGTACATTACCGCCATACCTCCGCATGCCACATTATCAGCTTTGCCTACCATAGGTTGCATGTGTCCGAAAATTGTTTTTGTATTCTGTCTTACATCAGCCTGTTGCTTTCAAAATATGTCATCAGACTGCAGCTGCCACATAGACCATTCCTTGCCAATGCGGCGGGGAAACTGATCTCTTCGCTCATATGATCATTCGTCCACTTCGACATACTTGGTTGAACTGCGACAGACGGGTCTTGTTTAACAATAAGGAATTTACGTTATTGGCTCACTACAAACAAGAAAAGCTGGTCACAAAATCATAAGGATGGAAGAGTTGTGTTTGCATGGTACAAGCATAATGAGGGATGGTCCAGACTTCTGTCTGAAGATGATTTATATGAATTTGCACATCTGTTCATCAAATTTTCTAGATCTTTGGCGGCTGCTGGTGCTAGTTACCTGG
Organism: Opisthorchis felineus; assembly: GCA_004794785.1. Taxonomy (NCBI): domain Eukaryota; kingdom Metazoa; phylum Platyhelminthes; class Trematoda; order Opisthorchiida; family Opisthorchiidae; genus Opisthorchis; species Opisthorchis felineus. The sequence goes on along the minus strand of SJOL01009637.1, from coordinate 114,941 downwards.
TTACAAAGAAGCTAGAGTGCAAATTACCAAGCTACTTTCGCCCATACTCAGAACTAAAAGCGAAACGTGTTTGGAGGTCTGTGAATTTAGTATGGTGGAGGTTTCGAAAACAGACAACTTACAACTGAATTTCTTATCTGCAGATGCTTAAGCAAGATGACAAGTCTTATCACAAATCACCCTGGAGTTTAAATGTTCAGCTCCTGGTGAGCAATTCCTGGGGGGGGAGAAATTGCACGAAATTTGGGAAACCGTCGATAAAATACAAACCAAATGACCCGAGATATTTCAGTGCTTTTAATTCATTATAACGTCAGCTTCCCGAGGGACGCTTGCTCGGCAAACAGGACTGCATTTTTAAGAGCATACGGTGCAGCTAATCTAAAACAGTGGACAACTACAGATGCAGCTGCTATACTGCATCTAAACTATATTCCTGCCAAATCGGTAGCTGAAGAATACACCACATTGTTTCCATTATTCTATAAGCTGGTATTCTTTTTGGCTTATAAACCTGCTATTTTATTCATGTTTCTAAAATGGTAAAACTATAAGCACATAAATTTTGTTTGGCTCCTATTCTAGTTTAACCATGAAATGCGCTGTGTGCGATTTACCGATTTGTTGACTAAAAATAACACAGTTTGCATTTTACAGTCAAATTTGAAATCTACGTAGCTGACAGTATGGTTCTTCGTGTCCGGAAAACATGCTAAACGACAAACTGGACACTAGGTTCGGCCACTTCATTTGTAGACCGGTGAAACAGTCTCGACTAACTATTTAGACAGGCAAAGAATATTCTATACCAGTATTTAGTAAGTACACTAAAATTCTATATTTTAAGCACTTCTGTAGATGGTTCCAGAGATTGAAATTTTGCTGTTAGTTACACTTTGCCTCCTTGCTTTGAGCGATCAACACTTATGAGCTGAAAAATCATCCACTGTTAATCCTAACCAGAGAATGTGTGCAGCGTACTTATGTTCATTGGAAATTAGCGTGCGAAACCAATGAGTTGCGACGATGTTTCTCCTGCGCGAACATCTCACAATGATTCTGCAGAGGACTGATCCGTGGCAATAAACTTACTATCCGCACAACCGTCCATGCAAACTTCATACGCTTATCTTGTATTTGCGACAGTATTTTATGCCAGTTTAACCTTCTGATAGGTTGCAGTGATTCTTTTACTGATGATTTCGTCCTGCAGTTGAAGCCAGCTTATGCTGCAAAGCTGAAAAGCACTGTTCTGCTGTTTTATCCTTACTGTGGATCATCAGCTGTGCGCCTCTCACAAAACATTGGGGAGTCTCAAATCCGCGATTCCCCGAAAAGACACTAATTCGAAACTCCCTGGATTTTTGTGAGTTGTGCACTTCTGATGGTTCCCAATAAGGACAAGGGAGCCATAAGATGCTACTCGGTTTTCAGCACAAGGCGAAATCTTCCTCAAAATTTCCAAATCTCCACAAAAAACCAGTAACATGTTTACTTTATGTCAAGGCTTCCACTAAAATATTTACTCTGGAAAGACAAACAGATTTTCAACGACATCAAATAGCCTGTTTTAAGAATCCAGGCTCTAAAGAGGCTCCGCCGCCTGACGGGTGATTTGACTGGTGGTCAGTTTCATGGTGATAACATGGATATATATCTGTCAGGATTAATGGTGCAATGTTGTGCTGACATTTGGAATATGGTTATAGTTCGGGCCATTTATGGATCATAAAATAGAATAACGCCAGTAAAACCAGGTGTTTCTTTTAAACAGGGGTTACTCTAGGTGGTCCAGCTTGTATTTGACATAAAATATACGGTAGCAACGGGGCCCACTTGACTTTCGGACGAGAAAAACGGCCAAACAATGGAACAGATAACAATACCTACAGTGGTGACAAGTGAAAAGGCCACATCTGCGGACTGAAGAAGCCAAGTTTGAGGGTTACCCAGATGTCAATGTGTCTAAAAGCTGCCTAAAGATTAGGAGAAATGCTAATCCGAGCTGTAATTAAACTCCCACAGAAGCAGAAATACTCTTTAAGAGCGTACCGGTGATGTCAACTCATATTAACTCACGGAGCGGATCAGTGACTGTTAATGGCCAACATCAATGATAGGGGATCGGTCGCATAGTTAGCGGAATCGACCCCTGAAATTAGATTCAACCGAAATATTTGAAATTAGGACAATATGGACACCTCTGTTCCGTGTTTTAGACCTTTAGTTTTACGCGCTCAACAGTTTTACTTATCCTTTTGTGGTGGTCGAACTTTGTCACCTGTTATAGTGTTTGTATCAGTTTGACCAGGGAAGAAATAACGTCAACATTCCAGTGTAATGTAATCAAACAAGCATACAAGGTTACTGGCAGAAAATACTCCAATCTCGTTGTTGAAATATGAAACTGCGCTACTTCAAAGCAGCGTTGCGCAGAGGTTAAGGATGAGCGGCTGGAGAATGAAATTAAACTTGAATTGGCTTCGACTTTAAAACCAGCGTAGATTGTGGCACAAATATTTCTCATTTAGGCTATTGGCAAGCGCGTTCTTGAAATTTGCAACAGCGTAAAATCTAAAATAAACGCCTGCTTTATTACCTATACCAGCATGCCTGAATTGACAGAACAGATCAGCGTGTATCAGGTCGCCTGGAATGACAAATATCAAAGTATTGGCTTAAACAATCGAACAACCATCTTCAAAAGATCAAGAATTTGCGTCCGTGTTTCAAACTTGTCAATAAATCCAGTCAAAAACTTTGTTTCAAAAACCACAGGACCCAGTTGCACTGCTTATCTGCGAAGTCTGGTTGACCAAACTTCAACCATTTTTGTGAACACAAAATGTTTCTGAGTAGTGCACCTGGTCACATGATACCCACGTGTACTGTGACAACCCTCTCTACTCACTTGTATTATTGACTGGCTGTTATATATGGTTTGTGTATTTTAAATTTTGTGGTTCGGAAATGTAAACGCAAGATGCATGTAAAAGAAATTTAGGTGTCAAGATTTTGTGATATTTTCCCATTCACGTAATAATGTGATTGAATTTGTTAAAAATCATTTTGTGAAAAGATGCACCAACATACATACAAAATTTATCCGAAAGTTTAATGCTGCGATGGAAAGCCTGGATTTGACAGTTAAATACGTAGTTTTTCTAAAAATCCAGTGGTGCCGTTACATCGAGTGTGAACCGCAACTTGGTTTCGCTCTGCCTGCCGGCAAGTAAATTGTCCGGTTCCTTTTTTTCTACGCTACTTCAATTATCCACCGCTTACCAACTAACTAAGATAGCTTGGGATGATGAGCGCTGATTTGTCAAAGGACGTTCCAGACCACAGAAACAAGCTGCTACATTCACACGCGCAGAACCTGTGATAACGCGGTTAACTTGAAAGTATAAACTACGCGATCAGGAAAAGTACACATATTCTGCTTGTACGTTTTTTTAATCCCTAACGCACTCTTGGTAGGTGACATAAAGTTAATCAACAAACGCAGGCCTGCTAGCCTTCACTCAGAAGGCACTTTATTGCTACGCCATAAGGACATCAGGACTAGTTTCGCCTCAACCAATTTTCTCTAAAGCACTGTGTGGTATTGTCACACAAAATTGGAAGTTTTAGAACCCTAACAGACATGAATTTGAGCATTATTTGTAATGTGCTAAAGACATCTTTCAAGCCGGCAGAAATATCTGCATCCTTTAATTAACTAAAAGTGCCCGAAAATATCAGAGTCACAAAATTTTGGTTGCGCCCATGAAAGTTGTTTTTCATGTGCACGTTTCCACTGTTCACAATAAAGATATTTTAGCCAACAGATTTATATGAGAACGTAAAAAGATCAACGTTTTATTTTTGTTTTGTCAAAACGTATGCTAAGAGTTTAACTGACCAATAAATATACGCCCATTTTGTCTCAAACATCCAGAATCGAAACAAATATGGAGTTCGATCATCCAGAATGCCGACAGCTGTGCAGTACGGAAAATGGAAGCAAACAGCTTTCGTTAGAGAGGGAGAGAGACGGGCACATCTCAATCAAATACTTGTACAGATTCAGATGGCCTGTCTGATTTTGATATAAACTATGAACCGGACGGCTGTGCACTGTTTTGATGCAACCGACCTTAGGTATTAGGCACATAACTTGTGTTGCAAACAGACAGTTATCATTCTATTGTTACTAAGATTATCGAGGTCCAAGTTAGTTTGATATGTAGCTGCACACAGGTTGGCACCCAAAGAGCTAATTATATGACAATTTGTAAGACAAACATTGATTCACAGCCGTTGTACACCTGTGTAGAATATTAAATTTACAACCTAAACAAAAGGGTTGATATCTAATCAGAACAAATTTACAGCATACTAAAAACCAGAAAATTGTACATCATTTTTAACGTTAGCAGAATCAATATTTTAAGTCTCACTTAATGTAAACCATACGTTAAAAATGGCGGCTACTTTAGGATTAGAGCACCGTTGGTTATTTGTGGTTATGTTTCACTCATTCAACCGGAGATACCGCAGTTAATCTGGCAGAACGTTTCTTTTCTAGTTGTTTAAGCAAAGCTTTTAACGAAGTAACAAAAATATCAAATTTGAAAGTAAAGGCACAGCGTATGAAGAACAAAGAGACTAATTTCTAGTTCGACTCTAGTTGATATCTGTTAAATGTTTGACATGAGAGAAATTTCACTTTGACAGCCGGCTCAGCTGGTAGGCTTTTAGTTGGGAATTTCCTCACGCTAATCTCACATTAGCACCAATGAAATAGGTGAGCAAATTCAAAGTACAATAACCTGTATAAAGACCGATGTTTTAAGTATTATACGAAAAAAGTGTAAAACTAAGAAACCATGTTTTCCTAGTTCACCTTCAGCAGAAAAATCTGCTGATTCTGCTTCATTTGACAAGATATTTTTTCCTTCATCAAACAGTAGACACTATTCTAAGTGCAGCAAGCACATGAATTCCTACGAACAGCAAAACATGCAGCACCACTATGAAAGGCAAAAAAATTATAGTTAGTTTTTAGTTTTAGAGGAATAACATTTCTTCCTGGTAAAATATATTAAAACGGTGGTTTCAAGCGAGAAAATCTTTGCTAGCTCTCTGAATCTTGTTTTTGGACGGTAGATAAACGCAAAAGTATACTGCTAAATGACACTGAGAGTGAAGCTCAAAAATTAAAACCCACAGGGTTTCAGTTTATGCAGAAAATCATCAAAGTTCAATAAAAGTGCGATATATTGATGCTTACATTTCTGAAATATGACTGAATATCACAAGAAAGGAACAGTGGTAAAGAAGAGTTTGTATCACGGCGCACCAATTCGGCCAACTGAATAAACTTTAGTTGCGTGCAATAGGTTTCTTAAGATTGCAACATCCACAAAAGCTGGATATTTTTTCTGGCTCACCCGCAAGCAGTGAATGAGTTTTTATTTGTTTTTCGGTCCGATAAACTGCAAAACTTGTTGCAAAGTGGGTTTTATTTTGATTTTTTGCTGTAATGTTATAATGTCAGCCAACTAAATAAACAGTGCTTGAAAGTGTAGTACTTAATCATTTCTACGCAAATTTGAGCAAAATTTTGCTTTTTGTTTTCCAAATAGTTTTCACAAGTGTAAGATATTTTGACTGCAAATAAACCGTTTTCTTGAGTGTACCTTACACTGCAAGACTGCTTTTAAACAACTTCAAGTCAATGTCAGCTATCTCCTCTCATTTTTAGAAGGAATGCGAACACATTAGGGCAGCCGTCGCATTGTTTGTCGTTTCAAATAAGGAGAGCGCTGCAAATATAATGGGACTTGAATATGCATCCAGGTAGTAAAAATCATTTGTTTATTTCAGTAAGCACTTCCTCAGTAAAATTTAATTTTTCAATGTTTCATTTCTCATGGTTCCTCTCGGGCACTCTACTCATCACGCCTGGGTCACCAACTACCCTCCATATAACTCTGGCTTTGATTATAAGGGATATCACTATGGTTTTTTAAATTGCGTTTTAATTTTACGAAAAATACATTAAAATAGCATAATATATTATAAAATATAAAATTGTACACAGTGAATAATTTATACAACATGCATATCTATGAGTTTTTTGTGTGTTTTCACTCTTATATCTGGCAAACACTTTGGTATTGAAAGAAAATCAAACAGGTAAATGAGGACAATTTTGTGCGTGAACGAATAGCGCGCGTATGATAGACAAAAGGAATAGTCTCAAACAGATGGTTTCGACAGCTAGTGTTGAACATGTATTTTTGCATAGTACATTCCGGCATCTTGACAAAATCTGGGAAGCACAGTAAACCACCTGCATAAATGTAATTTTCCAGGTGTTACAAACAAGGCTTAGCCAGTTGAGGCATGATAAGCGCAAATTTTGTCCGTCCCAGAAAAGCAAAATTTTGACACGTTTTGAGAATAAACTACTGCACCACGATAAAATTGTTAAGTTTGTTAACTTATCCAGCGGTTTAGGGTAGTATACGTACACCGCAGTATGCAATGGACCATTTAGAGGCCAAAATATCTACTGGAGGTAACAAATTAAATTTATAAATAAACTAAGGTAATATCATGATCCAAGCATCAAGCCTCCAGTACGATCGCATGAACGTGCCCTCTGTTAGGGCTTACTTCTTATTTCAACTATATGGTATAAGCTCTTTCTCCTGATAAGCCTGATTATCGGAGCTGGCAGTCACTTTACATGTCTGATGGGTAAATTCAGTTAATGCCACTTTCGGATATGTACGAGTGTTGAATATATGAAGCAGTTACTTTGGCACCATCACGGAGCTTTTAAAACGATCCCTTAGTGCATCAGGGCTCAATTGTCTGTGTTAGTGACTAATGTTTTGTAGAAATACAACACAATCAAGGAGATGCTTTAGAAGCCATTAAAATATTTGCGCTAAGGAACTGATACCAGTATTGTAAAATAAATCAAAGAAGTCTAATTTTCAATTAATGACATGCGGCTAAATTTGCAAACCATGCTCTCATGAATAAAGGAATTATGATAAATTTTGGAAGAAAACAGTTTATGACGATGACACCACTTGTATTTGATCAGGTGTGGGTTCACTTTATCTTATTCTCAGACAGGTTTTCTCATGAGGCAAATTTGATGGTTGCTTAAAAATCTAAAGACACACAACCAGGAAGGTTATTTTGATTTCAACTATCTCAAACTTATGGTTACATGAGAACGTTAAATGGCTGGCGCATTGTAAACGACACCTACCTGGAAAATATTCAGTAAATGTTTTCAGTGTTTTGAGTTTTGTCCACGACAGTTCTTTAGTATCGGCCTCGAAAATGCACTCTTATCCAAAGAGCCATCAAACGTATATATATATATATATATATGATTCATTCGGTATTCCTTAAAAGGCAGAGTCTAAATCAACATAGTTAAACGCGCATGCATTTTTGCACGCGCAAACGAGTAGAGGGGGAGTTTCGGTAGATGTGTGTGTGATATGTGAACTAGTGTAATTTTTTAGCAGGTGACCGACACAGCTGGTGTTCTGATGCTCAAAGATGTAATGTTTATTGGTGTTTCTTCATCTTCAATTCAATTGAAAACCCGGACATCGAAAATGTTGCTGATTAGTTCACACGTAATGTGATGTAGGCTGAACGGTATCCAACATCAAATTAAACAGAAATTCTCTTATAAGCCATTTTTAGCTTAAGCGCTGACCATTAGAGCACAGGAAATATATTCCATGCATATTTTTGAAACTAGGGTTACAAGTATTCCAAAACCGAGGTGTCCTGATAATCCCATAGGAAAATGATCAATTGCTGAATTTTTCAGTGTAAAAAACGTCGTATCTACCATTTGCCGACTTGAGCTTGAAGTACAGCACACGAAACCCAGGTAGACTTACTACGATTGACGAAATTAATTAAAACCACTTTGCGTTGTTTGAATGATAATCGGTTTATTCTGTTTCTATCAAACTGCGCTTTTGTGTTTAGGCGTACGAATGTCATTCAGCAACTTACATTGCCTAACACCTGCTTTGGTAGAGAATACGTTGGTGAGTTTAGTTCTGAGGAGTTCCAACGAAAAACGTTGCTGGTATATACAACTGCACAGGCACGAAAGGGTTTTTCCACAGCATTAGTCATCAGTTCCAAGAGTATCCGACGTCTCAAATCAAACTCATATCTCCAGAGAGTGACATTTTCGGTTAGTTTTACCATAACAAGTCACGATTCATGACAGTCTTACCTACCATATTTTACGTGATTTTGCTTCCATTTGGCTGTTTCTCAGGTATACACTCCTGATTCTCACTATCTAATTAAGCCTACATAGACATTTTCGGTACACTTCGCATTGCTCCTTACTCTCTATTCCTTTCAACCCTAGGCACACCCCAGATATACAAAGTTCATACATGCTCCACGTCTAATTCCATTCTGCGTGACGGTCTATTTTCTGAATTAACTGTTTACTTTGTGTGTAAAACATTGACAATGAGCGGTCAAAAAATGTCTGGAAATTACAAGAGACTGTCTGACTTTTCGAAATGTATTTCTTGAGGAGAGTTTTAAATTAGGCGGTATAAATCTTCGCTTTACACTTGCCTGAGGATTTCGCTTTGTTCAATTTTCTTCTCACTTGCTCTCACTTGCTTCCAAATAATAGGTGTTAGTTAAATGTTATTAAATTCTGTACCATTCGGAGTGCTGAGTGATATTCCGAAACCGATTCATTGTCCACGATCCACCGTGTGTTGTTGTGAGCTCAACTGTAAGCATAAATGATTCATTGGCACAATCAAAGAGGTTTTACAAAGCAGAAAAATGAAAAACATGACAAAAGGGTCTCTGTTCAGTCCTTTGCTTAGTCAATATCTTCTATCAGACATCAACTCGATAAGACGAACATACACCCCCCTTGCTTGTGTGCTAACCCCCCACCATACAGCGGAGATTCGTACCCACATAAATTGATAGTATCATGCATCTGCGCTTGTTTAGATGCATGAATTAATTCATGAATCCGCCAACCGATATATCCGATCCCTGCACGCATATCTGGTGGGCACTACTCAACAAATAAGCTCTTGCGCTGGTGGGATTTTCAGTCTCCGAACATGCCCTTACCTTAAACACTTGGATAGGGTTGTAAATGCAATTATTTTTCCGGTACGTGTGAATTTAAATTGGTAAGTTTATTCCATACATCTACTTGCTTAAAGTTCAAATTCCTATTTCTAATCCGATTTTGTCATCCAATGGTCCGTGTTGTAATAAAATGAGCTATCATTTTTATAGATATTCAGACTTCAAAGAGTCGCAAAGAAAAACTGGGTTGTTGTTACGACCGCCACTGAACCGTATGTGGCTGATAAACAGGGTTAAAAACGAAGTTCATAGTTTGTCTTTTTGCATTAGGCATGTCAAAGCCACTTATTTTCTTCAGCTGGTGGTACTTATTGTTTACCGTCTTACTCCAGTCTACATTTCTTACCAATGCATCGTGTGTAGACACTTTTCCAGTTTCATTGAGTAATATAAAGTCATATTAAAAAAGCAAGCGGCTGACTCATGTTCTTCGAGTTTTTCGATGTTTCTAACCCGCCCGGTGTATTGGTTTCCTACTCCAGCATCTTGTGCCGGAAACTGTGGTGACTACGGCCGGTGTATACGCCCGAACACGTGTTTGTGTGCGGACAGACGCCTGCGATTCTCATGCGATGCGGACGAACCGGAATCAATGCAACATGATCAACCATCTGGTAAGAATAACATCATTTTCAAATGATTATCTTGCCTTCTGTCTAGACCATATCTATGTTTGCTAAAATGTTTTGCGTGTAAAACAACCAAGCGCTAATTTTGGAGGGGGAGGGCAGAATTTGGGCACTTGAGAGAATGCATTGAATTATGTATCTTTAGACCACGATTCTTGGTTGATATAAACGTTTGACCATTGATGTGCCCACAGAACAACAGTCCAGTTTTTCCCCCAGATATGTCCTCCAAATTTGTCGGTGAAGGTTTACGTAATTTTACCATTTGGAAGTTTCAGTCACGATTATGATTCCATATTTCAGAGATAGTGAATCAGCGCACTCGGAGAAGTAGGGGAGCGCCAGTACAAGTGTTTTATTCCTGTTGGCAAGCTTAGCTTGACCGGTCGACTGATGGATTAATACTCCGTTCTCCGGAAGCACCTTCTGAGAGAGAATAAGGTGCTCGAGGACGCTTAGCAGCCAAACAATAACCAGCGCGTGCCAGTATAACAAATTTATTGAAGGTCACATAGATGTACGCCGTTGCGAACTATCTATAGCCTGTAATATTTCTCCGCATTTCGCTGGTTTTTTCACGTTTCTCCAACAGCTTGATTTCAGACTACACCTTCCTCAGCAGACCACTTTTGCTAATGATAATGTGGCTGAACTTGGTTGAAATTTTCCTCCAAACTTACTGGTGCGAAGTCCAAATGACCGTCTTACAGTATGAGCACTGAGAGGGATGAGTAAAAATATTTGCATTGTTCAATTTTCTGATACGTCAGCATATCATATTATAATAATACCTATAAGGTGTCAAACGAAAGTTTACGCGGCCGCGTTGGACTAATTTGTGCCTTTAGGAAGACTGCGTTGTGAACTGCCTCAATCCAATTTTTTACTGTAGGTATCCTGCAGTCAAAGCAAAATTGGCACAAAACAATATTCAGGCTGAATAACAGAAAGAATCGAATGGACGATTGTGCGCTTAGTGTGAAATTTATCCAACTTTTAAACGGTTTCTCACGATTTGCTGAACGAAGAGAATTCTGCAGTTGGCCACTGTATAAGACGGTGTGAAGTGCAGTATGGCCTTCGTCATGTTGCTCTTCCGCATTGACACTGGGAACAACAAGTACTGTCAACTAAATTCAGGTTTCCTTGACATAAGTCAATACTTTAAGGGCATGGAGACTGAACACCAGAATGCCCACTTCAAGTTATAGAGAAATCAAAATGTCCGTTTGCCGCGTGGATGGTTTAGGCAAGCGGATTTCTACATTTTTGTTCGAAAAAGGTATGCCCATATATGTAGAAAATTTATCACACAAAAAGACAACAAGTGCTTCGAGAAATGATCGTTGAATAACTTAGAGCGTTCATAACAATTCATAGTTAGCTCACTGGAGGGATAATTTCACAAGCTGAGTGAAACTACTATCTGAGAAATCGTCACTCGAGGAGCCGGTCAACACATGTGATCCCGTGATGTGGATCCCGTGACTGAAGGATGAGCCGCACTATATCCTAAGTGTGGGGTCATCACCCTGCTGATCAGCCGATCGTGTTCAAACGGTTAAGTGTTCAACATATTAGCCCTGGGATCACACGTGTGAGACTCCCTTGAGTTTTGTGAGAGGAGCACTGCTGATGAATCCTAACAAGGATGAAACGTCTGTACAGCGCTTCTCGTGTTTTCAGCGTATACTGACTTCCATTGCAGTACGAAATCTCAATTAAAAATTAAGAATCCACACCACTATCAATAGCTCAATTGTCATTAAGAGTAGAATATCCAAGTTTTGTTTTAAAACAGCTGACAGCCAAGTCCTGGTGGAAGGAATGACACTTCAAAACTGCTGCATAAAACTTGCACATCTGTTTATCACCAATAACACCAAATTCTTTTCTTCCATACATGTGAGGCCATATTGCCTTCTAGTTCGTCGGTTTCGCTTTTGTTTCCAGTCACCTGTGTTGATGACTGCAACCGCCGCGGACGTTGTGTGGATGGCACTTGTGAATGTGACGATGGGTTTAGTGGGGAAGCTTGCGAAGGTTAGTGAGATAATTCGATGTTTTCCCGAACAAGAACAATCCGCTCTGAGCCTCTTCTCTCTTTATCTGTCACCGAAATCGACACAACATATTACCCGTCCTCATAAGATCAGTTATTTAAAAAATGATCCTCACCAGATATCTGTTCATCCACTAAGATAAGTGAAACTTCGTTGGACACATCCTAGCTGTCAGGGGTTTTGTCAACTGCGTGCAATTTAGCACGCAGTTAGCGAATTGTTTTGACCTACACTCAAAACGTCTTAGGACCCCAGTCGACGAGGTAGAATAGAGAGCATGAGCACCGTTTAGAAACGCGTTCCTCCACGCCTTCGAAACATGCATTCACAAACGATGTTAACGAATGAAGTCTGATATGCCTAATGCAATCTACTGGTTTACGATTTCGTCAAAACAAGGGAAAGTCAAGGAGTAAGCGATTTAGAAATGCTCGTTCATCATACAAGTTCCTATTTCTCACTTTTTGGACCACAATTCTGTAACGTGAGTGTCTTTGCAAAGTTTGTTGGCGCGATTTCACTGTAACGGACAGAGAAAATATCCTCCTGTGCTGGCAATGGTTAGGACCATCGCTAATTTGTAGATACACCACACTTAAACTGTTGTACATCCACATTCATATTCATAAAGCCAACATATTTTTGGTAATTTCACACACCTCCAAATCCCAGTCATACTCCGCAGAACACAAAAATGCATATTTTGTCACCTGATTTGCCACGTGATCGCTCCCACTAGTTCATGAAATTTGCCAGAGTGGACGTACGAACCCAAGTACATTCGGCTGGCACAAGAGATTGCCGATGACAAATAGAGGATGAAGAGAAACGTTAAGGTCATCGGGTGCAATTAATCAAATCAAGTCACATGACATCGATGATATGTAGGAGGGTTTGTTTCATGTTTACCGCTGATGATTCGCGTTGCTTGGGATGAATACTTGTCAAAATGCGTTCAGTAATTGGTGTCTTTTAGTCAAAGCACTCCATGTGTTGACATTTTGTTAATTGGATTTATTTACCATGCTTTTTATTACTGTCGTGCTTCTGTTGAGGTGAATGAGCACCATACTCAGTTGTCGCATGATGACGCGTTAAAGAAAATGGAGCGGTCTTTTACCGTTTCAGAAATCCTGGAGTCCGCTTGTTTCGCAAAACTTCAGAGGGGGCTCTGTGTGAATCCGATTCAATACAGCCGGCATTCAGCAAACGTAACCACTAAAATGTCAAGAGAGGTGTGCTGCAATAGTTTCGGGATTGCTTGGGGTGAACCATGTCAACCTTGCCAGACGAGCTATTGCGGACGAGGGTATGCTCAAAAAAACGGTTCCTG
>SJOL01009637.1:22560-91038 GCA_004794785.1 Opisthorchis felineus | reverse complement strand
CCCAATTATTTTTGTGATAATAAAACAAATGCTGGTAACAGACTGTCCAATATTAGCCGAGCAAGTTTTGCCAATCTGCTTTATTTTTTACGAGAAATTACACTTCTTCTTCCTCATGATGGCATTTTTTCGCTGTGATTTATGTGCATGCCACAATATAATACACTTCTGAAGCTGTTTGCAGGTGGGTATTTCAACCCCAAAATACGTTCACATTTTGTTTCTGGTAGAAGACGTCAGAAAATGGACTACGGAAATAGAAAATTTTGAAACAATTTTGAAATCTCCTTTCAGTGCTTTAGTTAAAACACTACAGAACGTTATTTTTGGGTGTTTATGCTGTTAGTATAGGTCGTAAAATTTCCCATTCTAAATTTGTCGACTGTGAGTTGAAAAACATACAGAGGGCATAGATCTGTGATGGTGGGAGTAGTTTGTGTTCAGCGTGAATTCGAAATCCTCGGGAAATAAAATTACTCGGTAACACACCAAGTCAAAGAAGCTTAAAAAATATCAACTAAGTTAATGTAGCAGGAAACATTTCATGACTTCGGGTAGCGTTCGAACTTATTTGTTTATTCCGGCTAGGTTTATTTTATTTTTTGGATATGATTAAAATTATTGTTAGCTCAGAGTGGTTAGTACTTCTGGTAAAATAATTACTAGGGTTTGGACTGTCATTTGAAGAGCACATTTTAAAGCACATTCCTCATGACGTTAACTGTTTTATAAAGAAATTTGTGCTTAAGCGTAGATTTCTCCAGTTTGCGCTGACAATTTTTTGAACACTACAGATATTGACGAGTGTCAGATACCTGGTGTGTGTCAAAACGGTAAATGCTCGAACCATGAAGGGATGTTCACGTGAGTCTTCGCAACGGTGTTTCGTAACTTTGTTTGTTCACATTAAAATGCCTTTTCTGAGAGTGCGGAAAACTTCATGTCTCCTGAACATTTGTAACCTTGCTACAATGTTTATAACTTGACTGTTGTTCGGAACCCCTATTGTTTAGCAGTAAAACGAATAAAAAATCAATTTAGCCTGTGATATTATACACCAAAAACCCAAACCAAGGTACATTAACGCCTCTGACAATTCTTCATGTGACGTTTCTTCAAGGAAAGTTTCTCACATTTTCGAATCCCAACTAACAATGTTTCACTAGCTAACGACGGTTAGACATTTTCTTTCTCAAAACATTTTCGCCTTTCCTGTTAGTAGTAAGCAGATTGTATGGGGCTTTTTGTGGTCCTCCGGTATGACACTTGCCGGTAGCAAATTGGAAACCAAAGACAAGTTAGCTGACATCGTTACAGTGAATTATCAACGTAGACACGTAGGCAGGTTCCTTGCGAAGTACTCATTCAATTCTCTTGTCTCGGCACAAATCACTAGTTTCACCTCGTCACATATATATGCAAAGCTAGAATATAGAAAAGCATGAAGCGGAGGAGTTTAATTTAGTTGAACCACTGCGTCTGCAAGTGCTGTGAAAACATTTGGCGAATGAATGCAATTTCGGAGGATGGCACTTCGATTATACATCGAACTGTGTTTGTTCTTCTTAGAGTAAAATATAATCCTTAGAAGCAAGTGCATACAGCTTCGTAAGAAGTCCAGAGTTTTAGAGTAAGTCCCCGAGAGATGGGCTATATTCTTCAGACTTCGGTGTGCGCATGTTTTCGTATTTATCATTATATGCTACATGTTTCCTGTAGTTAAACTGTTTGATATTAGCAAATGTATACCCTATTATGATACACATTTTAGAACGGGTCAATATGTTTTCTTCAACTGTCCCACCAGTCTGTCCTTTGCCTAAAGTACTATTAAAAAGAGTTCATCAAATTTTTGCGATTGGCTTGTGAAAACAACGCTAGAAATGAAAGAATGGCCAACCGTAACTTTCTCAAGCATGATATCTATGGACCAATTAAAACAGTAATCAAGATCAAAAACGTATGGTTTACAACTAATAAAATTCATTATACAACTTGTAAAGTTCTATTTGTTCTATGTGATTTTGTGATCTATCTTGTTACACTCTATTTAGAGACTGCAATGCAGTTTGCCATAAAATCTAATTTTTTCTCTTCTCTAGCTGCAAATGCCCAGAGGGTTATGCATTCAACGAGGAATCTTTGCAATGCAAGCCTACAACAGGTAAACTGATGTTCCTTTACTACTTTTATACCTCTGCGCTTTATCTAGTTCTAAATAATGTATATTTGTTTAGTTAAGATGTCAGTCCCAAGCTGCCATTTTTCAAATGATGTAAGGTCTCGCTGAACCAAAATAGATGAAGTGCAAGCAACTTTAATTGAAGTTGCCTTGTTTCTTCATGGCCACAGCGAGTGAAAATGGTGGCACCGGTGTAAAATTCCAAATTTCTTCAAATTGCAGCTAGAACGCCCACAGTCCATCCACTAATTTTTTGAAGGTCTACGGCAACTCCAAGTGAGAAGGCAAGATTATGGAGTTAACAGAGTAAACCGAATTAATTTGAGGAGCCGATTAAATTTGAGCAGTCAGAAAGTAAGTTATTCACACTAAAGTCACACATGGAAAGTCGTTCTGGAATGGGTCAGCAAAATCACTGATGGAAAAGACGTTTCTTGAGATGATTGTCTGAAATAACCACGAAGTATTATACTACTCTGGGTTTCGTTTATTTGCACAAACTTGCTTGTACGGTTTCAGTCGTTTTTCATATGATCCGGGTGATGGAATTACCTTGATAGATTAGCTGTGCTGTAAAGAACTACCCTAAAAAATAAACTAATCCGCATGCGCCACACCGATAGTCAGGCTAAACGCGATCAACGAAAAATACAGGTGATATCAGTTTACTATTTTTGGGGCTTTTTAAAGAAAGGCCATTGAAAAAACTTGAAGGCGATCGCAAAATAAGGCTCTTCAAACGAGGCGAATATTCGTATGTGATATTTTTACTTTGGAATCTGATATGAGTGCTGTACGTTAGTGTTACCTGCTAGAGACAAACGTCGCTCATAAAAAGTTCAGTGGCTACTGCGGTCTGTTCATATTTTGATGATTTCGCTGTAGCTGGAAATCTTTTACACCCTTTGTCTCATCAATAAATCACTAAGAAAATTAGGACTTTGTTTCTTTCTTAAATTGTCATTCCTCCAATGGTACTTTGTTTCAAAAGTTTCGGGGAATCTCTTGACAACTTCCCACTTGCTCCACTTCGACAAAGGTCAACCTAATCGAAAGATTTCGTCCATAATCTAGCAGTATGGTGAACAGAATAAGCTAGAAACGTTACCAGTAACGATCAGTTTTGGAAAATGTTGCGTGCGGAATGACGAAGCTCATAGAGTCGTTCTAAAGCGGTGAACACTCCTAAAACCAGAATGACCTCTGTTGTTAGCATTTTTTGCATTTGAAGATTATCACTGTCCCAAATTTGCTACCAACCACTTCTAAATGGCTGCTTTTTGAGTAATGAAAAAAAGGAATCCGTGATAGCTAAGTTGGTTTTTGACTAGCATTTATCATGGTCTGATATAATCATCGTGCACTAGTCTTTACATTCAGCCGTTTTTCTGACAGATATATGTGCTGCGCAAGGACAACAATGTGTGCCAGGTGGAAGATGTGTCCCTCTAAAATCCGGAGACTTCAAATGTGTTTGCAAATGGAACTACAGGTCTGCCAGTGACCAAAAATCATGTGAGTTATCTGGTGCCATAATCGCAGGGCGTATCACATAACCGCTGTCACGCCCACTTGGTTTCAATGTAATTCATATTCATCGGAAAAACATACCTGCGGTGATAACAAGAGTTAAATATTTATTGTGGAGAATGTCAGCCAAGCTTGCCTAAATCCCGGGCCATTGGGTAATTAGTCGCAGTAGTCTACAGCACTGCTGAACCAAACTGTCACGACTTGATGAGGGAACTGGCTGAAACGCAACATTTTTGTTCAGACTAATATCTCTTATTGTAATCTTTCTCTTCTTTGGCCCCAATAAAGCCGGGCTAAGCAATAGTGAGTTGGTCATACGGTAGAGGAAAGGACAGCCTGACGTGTGCGAATTACATTCGCGCGGTCATCTTTGAGAAAGCGAAGCTCTAGGTAGAATCTTCGTGTGTGAGACATTATGTAACACTATTTTGTACAGAAAAAAGATGACCAGATTCTTTCCAGTTTAGTTCACACGAATTAGAATTCACCCCAGTGTGTAAAAATTACAAGCACAAAAAATTGTTTTCTGTTTTCAGTCCTCAAAGATTTAAGTTCATCTGCTCAGGTTGAAAAGGCGATAAAAATGTTTCATAACCTGTTTCCCAAGCTGCTCTGTGCACTTCGTGTCCCTACATAATTTTTCCTAAATCAAACGTACAATCAATAAGACGAAATTATCTTGTCCTTCATACTTCTTTAAGTCAACAGTAGCAACATAATTATGTCAGCCATTTTTTGTGGCCATTCTTTCGTTTAACCTGACTTTCTGCTTTTTTATCTCAACGTTATTTTACAGGCATCCAAAAGAAAGCAATAACTTTTGATATTTGCGCGGTGTACAGCAAGTCAATATGCAAAAATGGCGCTTGTGTCTCACGAGGTAACTCATACGAATGTGATTGCAACGATGGTTTCGAACCTTCCGTTGACCGAAAAAGCTGTCGACGTAAGTAGTCTGGTGTAATCAACGTACACTTTTGCAAACGTTTAAATAAAGCGCTAACACCTGGATTTTTAAACAGAGGGCATTACAACAGCTGTTGGAAAGTGAGAAAACATAAGCAGCTTTTACGCAAGAGACGGAGTTTACACACTCTTCAAGGAGGTAATTTCTCAATGTGCTGGCCACAATGCTGAGGAACAGTGTTCGCCCACTACACTCCTGAGACTAGCTCCGCATTTACTAAGTAGATGAATCTGAACAGTTCATGATTCCTCACCTATCTAAACAGAAAGTATCTCAGCCGTATAGTGCTCTCAATTGCGCTTTCATCTTGGTAAAGTTAGATCCTGATCTAACAGCTTATGTTCACATTATGGCATTGTGGTTTCAGAATATCATGTGGAACCCAGGGTGTAGCTCAAAAGGACAATCGACATTGGCAAACAAATAAATAGTGAATTGCGAAACCCAGATTTAACAAGCACAAATGATTTTGCATCCTCATTGGTTGCTTCTGTGTACCAAAAGAAGCCTGAATCAACCCAAACGGATTCAAAATTAATCAGGGTTAACACCAGAAACAAGGATTTACGAGGTAGAATTCGGCTATTCTGGAATGCAGTAAAATGATTGAAAATCACAATTTTGTTTTGCTCTATATAGGTTATTAGTAACACAATAAAAGGCACCGGCAAAAAATGTAATCTGTCACAATATTTCCGAGAAATGCGCGTTCGCCAAGATTTCCAACTGCCGAACGCCAAAAATACACTCAAAAAAAATTAGCACAGTAATGCACACCGACGGGCATCCATTATTGCAACATACGGATCATGGTCCAAAAAGATAAACGAAGTTGCAAAGTTACTAAAACTCAAATTTGCAGTGACAACTGCAATTGAACGGTCTGTTTTAAATCAACGTTTTTTGCGGTAATTAAAAAACTACCCACTGTTGACATAAATTTAATCCACCTAGAGTCACACTCATGGTTTCGCAATACTACAAGGCATCAATTACAGTAGGGCAATCGCTAAGCTAGAACTTCCTAAGTACCTTCGTAACGATCTAAACTAATCACGGGTGGGTTGATTTTGTGGCGACTCTTCACTCCTGATCTCAGAGATTTCCACTTATCGAGCAGCCCTTATAAGCATAACAGATTAAACCTGCGCGGTGGCCAAAGTAGTCGATGATCATGACAGAATGACCATAATGAAAGACGCTACAGTGTAGCTTCGTGAAACTTCTTTTCAAGTTGGCGCTTTTAACAAACGCATGCAGTAATCTGATCATCTGTGTTGCTCAAACAGGCATTCCACTGTGAACAAACACCAATATGGAACTCTTGTGTTGCTGTTTTCCGCGTTTCACGCTAGGTGTACAGATCCGGCTGCGCTATAAGTATTTAAGTCGCGATATATTAGCTAGATGTTCGGCCAGGGAAAACAAGCCTTGTTGGCTATTGTCTTCTGGGAGAACATTCAGTTGTCTTGCGGATTTGCCCTAACGAATGTTTTTGTTTCAGGCTGTGTATAATCAGCACTGATCCAAGTGAACAATTTACTTGGACACACGCCCTCAGCTCAGTCATATTCCACAAGGAGCCCCCAAAGCATTTGCCACACTGAGTACCAACAAATATTAGGCACTCATGAGTAAAATTGAATTTTATGACTCCGAATGGCTAAGAATGTAATCTTTCTAAGCGGATAGCATTTGTGCCGAGACCTTTTGTGGGACAAAACAAAACAAGTCTCGAGCTTTCATTTTGAGTGATTATCACCTAAAGATATTGTAGATTTGAGACATATATACACCAATCTCTCAGTGGAAAGTTCTTTGAAAAATATTTTGAGAAAAATGTAATCTAGCAGTAAACTTTCGAGCAGAAGATATTTCATTTTCTAGATTTTCTAATGAAGGAACGTATTACATACTTGTTTATAAATTTAGACATGTTTAACCTAAATTTCGTATAAAAAAATCTATCAGCGTTCTAGTTTAGATTCATGTCGTACAATGTCACACCTGCTAGTTTCAGTGAAACGCTATTAAAACGTCATTAAATTTCCATTTATGACAACTCCAGTTTTATGTTTTCACGATTACAAACACGATAGGTTGCAGAACGATGGATGCAGTGGTGTAAGGATGTCTCGACTGACTCAATAGTCTCATACAATAGGTTTTCCTACTCCAGTCCGAAGACCATGAACATTCCATGGGTTGCAACAACCTGTACATACTTCAACACAACAGCGTTTGCTGGCTTTGACGGTAGATCACTCTCTAGACGCTTGTACAATAACTGGTGAAGGCTTCCGTTTTATGTTGGCTCACATCACCATACTGGTTTCGCCTAACAAAATAAACCACTTGTTTCGCCGAAGAAGATGAATTGATCTCACTGCAGCAGGATTACGTTTGTATTGTATCTAGTAATCAATTCCCAATTTAGTATTCCCCATCACCTTTAACAATCTGCAAGACGATGTTGCGCCGGTTCGTCATGTGCGGGTTCAGTGCCCCATTAGATTACAGGAACACAAATTGTGCTTCTTGCTTCGCAAAAGATAGAAACAGACTCAAAGGTACGAAAAGCGTTCTTACGTGGTTGCCGTGAAATCACTAAGCTGGAACGTTGATTCCTACACTGTTCCATTGCCTACAAATTTTCAGTTAAATGCTTCCTATTATACTTTGAGTGGATCACATTTTATAACCTTGATTTCAAGATAGTAGTACTCAGCTTAAGTGTTAATTCTATAAATTGTTCTGGATTTCTACCGCTCATTTGTCACTCTAGAGAAATCGATAAAAACGTGTGTTTCCTAAGCGTGCTACATTGAACCACACCAAGCTAGCGGGTTTTACGCTAGCTGACGAGTCTACATCCCTCTAAAGAAGAAAAACATATATAAGCGCATGCTTTTACTCCACAGGTTCAAAGTGGCTAATGCATGTGCAATACAACCTGTTCATCTGGTCCCGCTGGTACTGCCTATCCTGCTTCAGAAAGACTGGCTTCAATTAAATTTTATTTGGAATTTTTTTGCGAACCTTCAGATCAGCGAGTGATTAGGCCGACGAGTGACCTAATCTTTGCAAAACTTTTGCCACCATGGTGCAATAGGCGCTTATCTTATCGTTTTTTTATTAATCAGGTGTTTACAGTCATTCTTATTGTGAGCATAATGATAAGGCCGTTCAAAAACTGAGATCTAGTGTCCAGAATTCTGACCATGTTTGTGCGTTTTAACCAAGCGAACAAAAAATTTATTTGAGTCAGCTGCTGTTGCTTTGAATGGAGGGTGAACTTTCGTTCACACTTGGAGGTTTTGATTTACCTAGTTTCGTATATTCACTGTAGTTGAGAGGTCAGACACTCAGCCACCACACAAAAGTCAGATGTCAGGTACGAGATAGGATACTTTTTGTGTAATTTCTATGTAATTCTGTTGATCAAGCCCAATCACTTATGGAAGTTTGTTTTCAATAATGGAATAATAAAGGGGATGCATGTGGTGTTCTTCGGTAATCGGTTTTGAAATTTGAAATACTCCATTACTATAGTTTATACGTGCATAGAAGAATAACGGAACGACGAATTCGTATTAAGGTGGTTACTGGAAGTATATATCACAATCAGATCTCTTGTAAGCCTAGTCCATATTGCTTCGTTCTGTAAAATTTTAAGCCAAGTACCTGGCTATCTGATTATGTTTTTTTGCGTCAGTTTCTCTTCGGCTTCCTTAGAAAAACTGAAACATTGGTCAACAGTCCATCATAACCAGCCCTTAGCCGGCAAGCTTCATGATATTGTTCTGGCTCGTACAAACCATCGGCTCGTTACTTGGTGACAGTAGGCTTAGGCGCCTACCTACCTACCGACTAAACGGTTCTCTGGCGTTATAACACGTACGAACTCGATCGGATTATCCAGCTAATCCAAAACATCGTTCACACGCATGGCATGTACGAGGTTAATCGGTACTGGAAACCCGCCTTCGACTTCCACGGACACAGTCACTTTTCTTGAGTTTCGACCCTTTGGATGCTTCTGTGTCTCATCTCCCTGGACTGTTCCAGCTCGGCGCCAAAGCTGAAACGAAAAAGCCAACGCAAGCCCCGACAAAAACCCAGTAATATGCCTCCACTCAACCAAAGCGTGCCCAGCCTGCTGCTTTAGGTGACCATATAAAGATATCTTCTACTTCCTCTTCAGCTGTCCAGGCCAATCCAGAGAGACCACCAGTAGCTGCTTTATTGTTTTGTTACGCTATGGCTGCTCATGGTTGCAATGTTTTCTTGTCATCCTATGTTTATTCCACTGTGGGTCAGCTTCTCCCGAGCCTCACAAGTCTACTCAAAGCCCTAGCTCCTAACACGTAGCGTCTAACCAATCCTTCATTAACCCTTAGAATCGTTTGGACTCGCTTTTATCCGGATTGGACAACATACCTTGACATCAATTCAACCATGCTTCACGGGGAAATGATGCTTCATCTGACGTTAAAATAAATTAAGAAATTCAGTTAAGAAATTCTCCACCCCATTCATAAATTATGGATTGACGTTTTTACCCTCTTCTCTTGAATATTCACACAAGAATTAACCAACCGTTTGCATTAATCGCAGGTATTTTGCCAATCTACTAACGATGCGAACTAACTGGCGCGTTGGGCAATTTTGAACATTATGCAGCCCAATTAACTGATCTGAATGACTAGTGTTTGCTGTAACCAGTTTGAAGTTTCAGTCTGTTTACCATTAAATTCAACCGATTAGAAGAGAAATAATCCTGCCGTATAGGAAATCTGGGTACTGCCTAAACCTCAACAGCTAGTTATCGCTTTTTCGAGGAGGTAGATTGGGCAGTTTATACCGATAAAGCATTCTCTCCGTACCTACCGTGGATGCTATTTTAACAGGGCACTTTGATTCCGCTATTTAGTTCCCCTCTTCATGTTACAAACAACTGAAGGGCGCCGTGGTGTCAACCAGAGCTTCGCTTAATTATGTCGCATTACATATTGCATTTCAGATGCTTGTTCTTAAGGCAGAAACATATCTGCCACTCCAAAATCAGCCGGTTGTTTGAAAACCAGTAACTTAATTTTCCTCAAATATCTCCACTGTAGTCGCGCGCACAATTTCAAGTGTAATTTCAAATCTTACGCGTATTTTATCCGAACATGTTCAATGTGTATAATTCAGTCCGCACTAGATGTTTTGACCTTCTGACCGTTCTCTAAGCATTTAGAAACATCACAAGCAGGGTTTTGACTTTTCGGTTGCGTCGTCATTTTCTCTAACTAAAAGTAATGGCTTTCCATTACAGCAGGATAGGCTACTTGTGAGTCAATTCTATTAAAATAATCATCCTTACTCCAGGGGGTCCATCCACCTAGGACAGTCATCCACTATATATCTTGATGTTTCCACTTACAAATTTTAAAACAGAGACGTAATGTATAGTTTCTGGTTATTCAAACTCATCAAACAAAGAAACATATGTGTGTGTTATGCTTCACAACCCATCCCTTGTGGTACGAACGTTTGGTGCACCTGTGATTTTCTATCAACGTGTCATTTGTACAATCACAGCAACACCCATTCCATGGTACAGTTGTTCAGTTCGCATGACGTTCATCGTCCATCTGTTTACTTTTCACTTCAGCTGTCTTCACCGTAGCAGTCATATACCATTCAGAAGTACCTTCAGAAGTATTCCTCAAAGTAACTACCTTCTGTTCTGCATATGACTCTTTACACTCCATAATGTCGTTCCAAATGTTCAATCGTTGGGTGGTTTTAAACGCCAAATAAAATTAGCACATGGCCTTCAAAATTCTCACGCTGATCACAGGTGCACAAGCATGTTCTAGCCCACTAATTACCTTGTGTATCCAGCTTCTGGAAAGTGTTTTTCCCTTAACACACACACCACTCAACCGTGAACCATTTTACTAGCCTCTGGAACAGCCAAATGGTTTTGCCGTGGACATGAGTTACCATTTGTTGCCTTTCTGTTGCATTTTTATTGATTGTAGCTGCGCAAAAATGCAAGTTTCTTTTGAACCACGAAGCTCGTGAGTATGATGAACCAACCAAAAAATGCTCTCAGCGAAACTCTGTTTCCCAAGTTTAACTAAGACGATTCTGCGAGCGCTTAACCTTATATCCACACCACTGACACAAGCGAAATTTAAAAAATCTAACCATCGTTTACACTTTATTTTTGGGTGGTAAATATGGCGATTTGGTTTAATCTCTGCTTTCATGCTCATTACTTTGTCCTTACTCTCAACTCACCACTGTTCTTTACCTGTTCGTTAATTACGTTTATATGACTCACTGATAACAGTCAATATACCGTCTTAGAAAACAGCCTCAGTCTTGAATGTCGATACAGAATGCATCACTCTCTTTGGGTAAAGAATATTTTTGCGCTGGCACACTTGTTGTTAGCTTACACAGTAAGCAATCTCATTAAATCTTGTTCTAGGTAAGATTGACGTATGTGCACTTCATCGAGGTTACCTGTGCCCCAATGGAGAGTGTGTTTCCTTTGGACGAGACTTTTACTGCAATTGCGATCCAGGATTCACACCATCATTCGACCGCCGACGGTGCCTTAGTAAGTTGTAAAATTTACATTACACGCTGATGCGTCACAAGTGTGAGACATGTGCGAGGCAGTGAAAAGCGGTTTTATGTTTGGTCAGCATTTAGCAATAAGAAAATAACATCATCAACAATCAGAAGCAATTTTAAATTCAGTGCTGAAGGATTACCCCTTCACTGGAAAATGTGTTGGCCCTAGAGATCTCTTTCCACAATCTGAAGTTGAGCATTCCATTTGCTTTCATCTCTGTTAGACGGATGAATGTGATGCTTATGGTCAAAAAGCAAAGCTGAAAGAAGAAAAACATTTAAGTTTATTTTTTCATAAAGTTGCTACCAAGAAAGTTTAGAAAAGCGAACGAGGTCCCTAAGATCGGTTTTGATGGCCACGTATTTAGTATATTTTTTATTGTGTATTAGAAATACATGTGAGTCGTTTCCTATAGGACACATATTAGAGGTACTCAGATCAATCATTCACAATCGTGCAGGTGCTTTGCAGTAAACCTGCAAATCGGCCTTTTGAAAAGGAACAACTGAACACCAGAAAAATGATTAGGCCCATCTGGATTATCTAAAATAGGCTGGAAATTGTACTCGAGTGTTTCTGGTCGTTGATTATTGCTCCAATAATGCATACAAATAAGAGGCTGGTTTCAACACAGATGTCAAGGACTTTAAGTATGTGCAAGATAGAAGACACTAAGAAAATTCGTTTATTCTCCGAAAATATTGAAGAATCATTATATTATTTTTATGATGCGGAAAAAGGGAAAAGTTTTATTTGGTTATTTCATTTGTTATACCATACTTGATCTGAAAATGAATTCTTTATCCCAAACATGCCATACAAGTGTGGGCTAGAGGCGCAGTACTGGTGTTGTGCGCAAATATATCTAATGAACCACTTGCTTGAAACTTGTGATTAAAAAACCCATGATCCAAAGCAATCACACTTAGACGGAGTGGTTAATTTAACTGTGAAAAGCACATCATTCTTTCGTAAGTTTTTTTAGAAGCAGGTAAATTGCAATGAAGTCAATTTAGTGTTATACTGGTAGTCCAAAAACGCTGTAGTTTTGTGAGTAATCTTAGTAATCGATGGCTGAATTGTTCCAAGAGCTAGTTAGATTCTTTCGGTGGCGATTCTCCGGTGCCTAAATTGCATCTCCACGGCCCACTGATGTTGTGGTGCACCGATGTTCATCAATAAGTGGCTCTGAGTAGAGTTGTGCTTCCGCATACATATGTCCCGCTACCTGTATGGTAAACTTGGAGCATAAATCGCAATTAACAACGAAGATACCAAGCTTGGTAGAAGATGAGCTGATACAATAATACCGACTGCACGGTTCTGTACTTATACAGTCCTCAACAGAGCAATCGAAACATAATGAATCTGATTGAAGCTTGGCTGATTGGTAAAGTGGTAAAATGTAACTTGTGTCAAGTCTTAGAAACAGCGTGATCATAAAACGTCCACTTTTTTCACATGGTGTTTTCGGATACCTGTATTCACTCTAGGTGTGTAATTGCATTGAAAATTTAGAACAGTGATACTGTGAAACCACAATGTACTAAATGTTTCATCTGAAAGCATAAAACTAATCTAATGTTATGCTTTGGTGTCTCAAGGGATGCTCATCCTACGGCAGAAAACTAGAAGAGTTGTGTAGTTCTGCAACCATGTGGTGCCGACATCTACGTAATAAGTTCATACAGGGGTGAAGCATTTCGCGTGTCTTAGCCTTTGGGGATTTGAATGTAACGATGATATATTTCCATGAGCTATTTTACCGTCACCAGGCGACCACTGTGCAAAATAAACTTGAATACTAGCCAGATGAAAAGTAGGGAGGCTCGTGTTGCTTGCAGTCAGTTAAGGGGAATTTTCCTTCCAGGAATCAGTTGAGCGTTCCGAAATTTCGTTTTCTAATTTCACGATCCTTTCAAATTTGGGATACGTGAGCAATAAAAAGCAAACTGATCACTCTGGAAGTGTGGCTTCGGTAAACATAATCAGATTGCTTGAATATTGCCATAGTTACAACAAAAACACGGTGAAAGACATTAAATTTTTAAGGAACCCGTCATTAGGTCACTACATGTCTAAATGGGTAAAATAGGGCCAATAGTGAAATAAACAGCAAAGACTGATTACTGAATTAGTAACCGCGAGAACAAAGACGGATGATCGTCAGCCCACCCCATTTCGCATCCAATAGGGCGCTTTGAGACGGTCTAGAGAACGGCTTGGCTACTGGGTCGCTTTACTCGCGCCACGTGACTGAGGCAGACTCTGCGCTCGTACAGATAGTTTTTGGCAGCATAGCACTGGACTTCGCAAGCGGATGCGACCGCTCCGGCTTTAGTCAAGCCTTGCCGTTGGCAGGCCCTTGGGTGCTGGCTAGGTGAAGTGCAACGACCGCCTGGATTGATCACATGATCGATTCCAACTACACGTGGCATGACTTGGCTTTTGGCCAAAGCGTTGAGTCTAGTGATGTTCTGGCATGTCAGATGCTCATTTATTCTCTTAGCAAGATGCCGTGTCGTGCGCCTAACATATTCTGCTGAACAGCAGCAGAGGAAAGAACACAATTATATTCTGGGTGCGGGCTGGCATGTTGTCTGAGGTTCACGCTGCGCAAACGGTTGGTTGTAAACCAAGACCGCTGAGTTGCAGCCGTAAACGTGAGTTGTAAGTACTGAAAGGGGCGGTGAATGACTGTCTGTCAACAGGCCGCCTTTATAAGCTAGAGACGTGTAGATTGGCTTCTTTATAACGGTTGTGATAGACGGCTGGAAACGATGTTCAGACATTCTTGGATAACGGTTGGCTCTAAGCACGTTAGCGATGTAGTTCAGCCCAGATTCCAGTGCGTCCGCAGAGCAAATTCGTTCCACTCGGTTTGTTAAGGTGTAAATCATGGCCCGTTTCTGCCGTAGTGGCAGAAGACTATGAAATGTTGTGTTTTGTTCCGTCCACGCGCACTTTCTGTGAACAGATATCTGAATTGAACCCGTAGAGAGCCTGACTAATTTAACGTCCAAGGATTGAAACGCGTTGTCACTTTCGGCTTCAAAAGTGAACTGAATGGGGCGTATAGTCGATAAAAGTGAGTGTGTCTGATCTCCCAACTCAGTCGACCCATAAAAATGTCACTCGACAGGGAAACAAGAGGAGAGACGATGGCGATTCCATCGATGGCGATCCATCGATGTGGAATTAAATTGGAGATGTACGCAAACTTAGTTCTTTTAGGGAAACAGTTGGGACTGGGAATGTCAAGTCTGACGACTCAATGTAATCACAAATGAAATTTGCAGTCTCCCTGATTGGGACATTGGTAGAAAGAGAGGTTGCATCAAAAGAGAACATAAATTCAGAATTTAAATCAACGTCATTTGTCAGTTCCGCATACTCGAAAGTCTCACGAAGGTTATGCTGGCATAAACCTTGCCGTACCGGTTCTAAACCATCGGTCAACCAGTCGCTCAATAGCCCTCTAGACCGTTTCGCAGCACCCTGTTAGATGCGACAAGGAGTGCACTGACGACCAGTTCTCCGTATTTCCGCGGTTCCTAATTCAGGAACAACTCTTCGCTATTTACTTCACTACTGACCTCCTTTTAGACATCAGATAAATACTGACCTGGTGACGAGATGCCGAAAACATTATTGTTTGTCACTGTGTTCTTAGTGGAATTTAACTGGAACAACAAACGATTAGTTTGTTCGATTTTAAATATACTACCTCAGGTGACAGGGTCAAAACAGATATGGTCGGAAATCTTCAACGAGAACAAGCACATTAGTGCATTTTCTCCAATGAGGAACCGCAAACTGCATCCTTCCCTCAGGTTAGCTAAACACCGCTCTTCCCGAAGTAGTTCATATCGAAAGTTTGCTGTCAGTATCCGGATGGAAGTCACAAAGAACACTCTACGGATGAGTGTTCTGAGAGTTCGTGAATATTCAGTTAATGCCTCAGTTTATTTACTAAGAAACAACTAATTTTCCGTTTCTGACGTCAAGGAGTAAACCTTTCACGGACACAGAGATGCAAGGTTTTTAATATGAATACATTTACGCACTTTTGAACCAACCCTCTACCATCTATTCCGACCAATTTTTACGAAGGCGGGGAAGCAGTGACTCCACTATCAGGCATGATAGTTTAAGTTCGTCTGTCGTGTGCTGACGAGTCAGCGGTAACGTGCTTGCCTCAGTTGTCAAATAATTGGAGTCAAACTCCCGGAACGGCCATTGATGCTCACTGTTGACGCGCAACACAATGTGATTGTCCGCTCCACGTTTTGCACTATGACCTTGAAAATCTAAGGATTTTTTATTCTAGTAATTAAATTAATGGCAATTTATGCCATATAGGGAAGGGGAAAAAGAGTCTGATAGTATATTTCAGGCTTGGTAGGAAAGTGCTAAAAACTGGCTAACCATTTCCGCCATAAAATCACTAAATACAATGCAGAGTACTGAGCACAGCATATGACTGCATCACTTTTAAGATGAGTAATCAATTACAGAGCTTGTCGTACCTGGTATGCACTAAAATAGGTAAAACACATACAAACCCATTGAACAACTGCTGCCATGCCACCCGAAGGAAGCATGAGGGCTGGGATACTGCCAGGTTGCCCAAGCCTAGACAGGGACGCAGAGGTCGGGTTCGAACCACGGACCTTCCGGTCAGTAAATTCGCGCTCTAACCACTTGAGCCATCTCGCCCCATTGAACAACAGAGCGAGATAAAAAATCATCGTGTTCAACGAAATACGCTCATTTTTACACAAATCTGGTTTTAAAGAGGGACTAGGTGAATCCCTCGCTTATGATATTCTGTAACTAAATATTCTGCGTAAAGTCGTCTCATGTTTCGGTTGGGACGATATTTCTGATATAGCAATACATTTTCCTAAAGGACCACCACTCTTAAAGTTGCCGCCGAAGAGTTTTCAGAACCCTTTCGTGTATTGTTCTTCCAACATGTCCTAATGCAATAGACGAAATTGTATTGACACGGGAGATAGCGCAGTTATCAGGATC
This sequence comes from Opisthorchis felineus, assembly GCA_004794785.1. Classification (NCBI taxonomy): domain Eukaryota; kingdom Metazoa; phylum Platyhelminthes; class Trematoda; order Opisthorchiida; family Opisthorchiidae; genus Opisthorchis; species Opisthorchis felineus. The sequence goes on along the minus strand of SJOL01009637.1, from coordinate 74,682 downwards.
GCCCGGTTTCGTAGAAACTGGTTCTAAATTTGGTTGAGGAAAAAACGGTGAACAAAGCCTCAATGGATATAATATTATATATATATATATATATATATATATATATATAATTCTTCCCTACAATGCATACTTCTACATGACATATTCACAAACTTTGCCTGCCCGATTTTGACAATCGTTGGATCAGTTGCATGGCAAAAAGTATGCTGTAACTCCTTAGATTACTCTGTGTTGCTATAATTATACCAAAGCTAACTTTTTGGGAATTTTTTTGTGCAAGAAGTGACTGCCAAATGTCATTGTTTTGCGAGAGAAAACATTCCAGATTTAGCCTAATGTGTACGCTTTTATCAACTTAATGCTGAAAGTATGGCACGAAAACTTTAGTCTGAGATAACTGGTTGTAGAAGCTGGTCGAGAAGACATGATGAAACTACAGGCAATGCAGTTTGCTATTCTAGCTGCGTCAAACTTTGACATTCTCCTCTCCGAACATAGATTCTCTGGGTATTCATCTTGTTGGTTAGAGCCAAACGATGTAGTCGTCCATTCTACCAATAAAACCATTCATTGTATCCACTATACTACCATTACTCAGTACGTGGCAAGGATAAGATATTTTTCACAAGGTCGTCGCCCACTTGCACGAAAGAATTTCGTAACATAGTAGTTAGAAATGAGAAAACAAAGTTATATCCTTTCATCAAGTTTTGTTTGCAGTTCAACGAAAGTAATATACTGAATAGTCCTTTTACATTTGTTATACACAACATTCACAGGGAACCTGAATTGCGGTAAAAGTTAATATTTAATGCAGGAACGACGGTTTCCTAGTCGTTCGCATCCCAGTCCGAGTGCTATAACCAAAAATAACTCCGTTGGTTCCAAATACGACAATGAATTTGCCAGAAAGTTTTTGAGGGCCGCCATCTACAAGCTGCTTTCGGAAGCCGCTCTCCCAATAGGAATTAGCAGAACAGTGCTATCGAAACTTACCGTTTCCGCTTTTCGGTCATTCTGAACTAATTCTGTTCAAACCAGTTTCTGTGTCCCAGGTAATCTTATGGTGTTCAATCAAAACCCCATTAAAGAGCTTTTATGCCACTATTTGTGGTAAGATTGCACATAAGTTACTCCCAGAAGGCAATGACATGGTATGTTGGTAGTGTGCGGATAATTGGTCATTTTCAACAGAGATTTCATCCTGTCAGTGAAGCCAGTCTATGCTGAAAACGTGAAAGGCACTGTACAGGTTTTTATCCTTATTTGGCAGTGCCAATCTCACGGAACTCCAAGGTGTTGCAGACGCACGAATTCCTGAATGCAACTGTTCCGCCACAAGTGGCTGGTCAGCACTGTGGTTTGTTTCGTCCACTGTGTTTTCCTCATTATTCCCAAAAAGGAGGGAATAGCTGTGTAGTGCTTCCCAAAATTCATAGATTGGCTTCAATTGTGGGACAATCTTTCAATTGAAAATTACCGAATATCCCCGCAGCACCCACATTTTATAAGTCGCTTAAAAGAAGAATTATTTCACGAGTGGAATTCCCATTTGAGAAACCATCACTGCCAATCAATACATAACCACGTGATTCAGTTTCCGTGACTAAAGGATGAGTAGTACTATATCCTTTCTGAGTGCGAATTAATCACACTGTGCATCAGGCGCTTGCGACCGAACGGTCAGGTACTGCTAGCCGGCAGGTCGCAAGTTCGAGACTCTCCGGAGTTTTGTAAGATGCGTACTGCTAATGATTCCCAACAATGATGAAACCGCTGTACAGTGCGTTTCAGCTTGTCAGCACCGTCTTGATTCGCTGACAGGAAGAACTTTCAAGGGAATTGACACGGCGATCAACAATTCTTCGTATCCATGAGTTAAGATTACAAAAGATTTCGTTCGCATTGTATCGTTGCCAAATATACACTGCGAAAAGATTCCATAAGAAATATGGCCCATTTCAAAACCCACAGAGATTTCCTTAGAAAGAAACCATTAATGTACGTCCTTCTAATTCGTTTTTACCCCAATGCCAAAGAACCCCGAAGGGTTCAAATTTGCATTCACCCTGCTGAAGTGGATCGGCTGAGCAGCATAGATTCAGACATATGGTAAGGCTTCCGTTTACTTGATAGCTAACTTCAATTTTCTGACTACGTTTGCTGTTTCAGTTGAATATTCTGTCTTCCTTTGCTTCCCAAATCACTTTTTGTTGTTTTACTGACAGATCACTGCGAACGAATGGGGCCAAATATCTGTCCCAACGGTCGGTGCGTCGTAATGCCATACGGTGACTACGAATGTCAATGTCACCCTGGCTATGAAAGATCGACGGATAGAAAGCACTGTGTACCCGAAGCCACGTCTGTAATATGTAAGTTCTTGCGTACGACAGTGTAAAGCTTGTCCGATTGTCAACTAGCCTAATTATGTCTGTTAAGCCTGTGATGTTTCTACAGTTGACCTGCTCTGGCCACCGTTGAACAGGCCTAGCATTAGCTGGCTATATATGTGCCTAGGATGCGTCTGCTTAGTAGTTCGGGTCACAGGATAACCCTTTCCATGCACTGCGGTGTTCAACCGTTAAATTGTATCCAGTGAACTGAAAATTATGGCCACCAGTTTGGTATGCTGATGGCTCTAGGACTGCCCCCTCCTGTTTACCCCCCGGTCTTACTCCCTTTTGGTTCACGCCGATTACATGGCGGTCTGGTGGATGCGCATTCTGCTCATAGCAAATCGTGTGCAACATTGCCCACTTTGTGCGGGTATCGATCGCAGCTAATACAGAAACGGAACCGCCACGATCAGTGTACAGATTGCACTTGGTACTCCCATCACTTTTGGTTCGGGTTTCTGTACTAACATTTTGCCTTCCATTCACTGATTTTTCAAATGATATTTTTCCCTCTGTCAGATGAATTGCCTCCCATTATGCCCTATGTAAATGATGAAGCTGCGTCTCCTTCCAACTTTCCGTATGTCCCAACCGCACACAGCACAGGTGGAAATCAACCATACCAGTGGAACATCTGGCGTAAGTGTTGATAAGATTTTTCTAAAATTTCTCTGTTTACTAGCATGCGGTTCAGCCAGAAAAAAGCCGAAGAACAGACGCTGGTATTAGGAGGTATGGCACGCATTCCTAGATACTCTTGTTGACTGTCTGCTGAAGACATAGAGCGCACGGACCACTCGCATTCGGTTCGAAGGCAGACAGAATAATTTCTCAACTTAACCTTTGAGTTTCTTGTTATCTCTAAGGCCAAGTTCTAGGACCAACCGGGTCGCGGAAATTATTTCTACAGACTTATCTAATTTCACTAGCTGTTCTACATTTTTCCATTCAGTAAACTGCAATACAGGGTTTTCCAACATGACAGTGAAAGTCAGACTACAGGTCGTGACGTGCAGCAACAGCTGTTCTGGGGCGCATCAATGTCTGATCCAATGAAGATATCACACAGGGAACACTTTGTTACATCTGTAGTAAAACTGTTGCCTTACTGTCGTACAATTACAAAGCTCACTTTTCATTTATCTATTGAGACTGAATTAGTGGAAGAGTGCTGTTGACGACATACACTCATTCTCAAAGTACTGTGGCTTTAACGGGACGCTCCAATACACCACTCGTTTTTGTTTTGCTTCCATCGAATGTGCTGCGCAAAGTATCCCAGCTTGTTGCATCACCTACACGCGTTCCATCAGATAATTTGGACAGAAACTGACAGCTTCAACACTACCGACATGGGTAGCCGCCATATATTGTAGCCTCTCTAGATTAATGCACGTGGGAACACAAATCCCCATAATGTAAAGTAGACCATGACCTTTTCGTAAACTCTCACACCAGTCTGCAAAGTCACAAGTTGTTCACCTCAAAATTCGCGCCACTCTAGAGGAAGCAGACATTCGTCTCAGGGACGACGATCCGGCATGTGTAGCACTCGGCCAAGCCACTTCAATTGATGTTTCTGAATGCTTTTCGAGACTGAAGTGCCCGCTCCACAGCCGTTTAAGCAATTATTCGCGCCACTAAATACCAACAGTTCTCCCGAGGACTCAGCGGCCAAACACCAGAAGAGACTTCAGTTCCTCCGCCCAAAAAGGTCAAACGTTACAATAGTACAGCAACCCGGTTCGTATTGTGGCCTGGTACATCTGGTCCGTGAAGTTAGTTGATACCTTGTACGACGCCGCAATTAGTGCAGTTTACCAAATGTGATACTCTTCTTTGAAACTTCTGCGCTGCCTTTATAAGAAACATTACGCTCGCTGATAATACAATCAACGAAATATGCAACTCTCTGCATATTCTCCGGCATTTCTTCCCAAATAGCAAGTGGTAAACTTAGAGACTGCGCATTCTGAATTTTATGCGCTGAAGACGCATGTCGAAGGATGGTATGATGGCACATACTGCACCATTTTATAGATTTAGGAAGATATCATTTGCTTACTCCAGATCAACTAGTTTCTCACTAGCATCAGTTTGAACAGTGTGGTTTCGAGATAAACACTCGCCTCACTAAGCATTCGATGACTCGAGTGAACGAAAATGGGGAAAATGTACATTCTTGCTGGGCGCCACTTTTATTCGCCGAACTTAAGGAGATCTCTCCGTATGCTACAACAGAAATATGTGAGTATATGCGATAGATTATGTGAATTTGGAGCATCTCCTTTTGAGCTCGAGATCGCTCAAAGGGTACCGCTCGAAATTACTGACCGGAAAGTTCATAGCTTGAAGAACGCTCACAGCTGAAAGTATACTACTGCTCTCGTTGAGTAAGAATTTTCACAAATACAAGTCATCCGACATGGTCAAACACATTCTTGAAGTGAAAAAACTCCAAAACTGCTGGTCAGCCCTACATATGGTCCTGTTCTACCACCTTACGGATTGTGAAGATGTGGTCAATACAGTTTCTATCCGGTCAAATCCCGCTTGTTTCTCACGGGTTAGGGCTTGGCCTACACCCATGAGACAGCGATTACTCAGTGATGCTTCTATGAGCCTTATTACAATGGGATTCAGAATGTCGCTTTTTGGACCATGGACACACTTAGTGACTCATCCCAGTTGTCAGGTATCTTCCCCCCAGAGGGGCGAAAATAATTTAGATAGGCATTGACTGAGGAATCCAGCACCATATTTGAACCGGTAAAAGGTTGTCATGGATGGAAGATGTGTGGTGTATGCTTATACACCTCGGAGACAGAAGAGGATTATATACTCACAGTCCACGTCTCTACGACATTCCTTTAGTTCTGGTGGAAAGCAGCAAGTGATAAACTGGATTGTCGTCAGAAGTATTCTACTCATGGCTAAAAAATCTAGGGATTTTTCCAGGATTTTTCTTTTTCATGAATCTGCCAGTCTTTTCGACCTGGATTTACACTTATGTTTACCCGGTTTGAGATGAGGCATAGCGGTTACTCGAGGAAACCTGCCTCCAGGCCTCCAGTATGTCACAGTTGTATTAGACATTCAGTACATGAAATAGGATAGTTGAGCTGTATCGCAAACAGAAGTTCCAGCATCGCTAACAGCTCCGGATACCTAAATATCTAAATCTGATCTGCAGGCAGGCAGGCAGCAGAAAAGCCGGCTCGCACAAGCTTTTTTGGTTTTGAAGGCCATGAGTTGTCAGTGGTTTAATGGGCTGTGCGTACTTTACGTAGATCTCGGAAGTATAGAGAAAAGCGGCAATCGATAAGGGCATGATCTGGATTCATACAGGTATTACAGAGATAGCGTAAGCATTGACTGACCGTTTCCAGCAGTAACCGATGGTAATATGGTTTATTTGCGTCCGGATTTGATTTTCTGAGGTCTCCTCGGATAAGAACACCTAACTCAGAAGGAGCACTTTTGACTTGGTAGAACTAATGGTTTTTATAGTAGGGAGACACAGTATACCTCAGCACTACTCAAGTCACTTCGGTATAAATTTCACTGCGTATTACTTGGCTGTAGAAACTGTGATTAGAAAAAGCAAACATCTTTATGGTATTAAAAGTGTGTATAACCTAATATATCTCAGTTGCCTTTTCGAAAAGCTGTTGGACACCAAGGAAAGCTGTTAAGCTAGTTAAGGGACCACAAAAGCACCGCAAGTAACAGAATTTTCATCACCCGGGTGCATAATACAGTGGGTAAAGTTGGCATTTTTCAACTCCCTCAGTAGAATCATCCCTTTCGTATCGTCAGATCATAGCTTCCTGCACGTTCAGTCCAACATTTTTCAGTCCTACGTAAAATCCGTCGGTCAAACGTTTGACGTGACTGCGCTGATTCCTTTAGGCCGTCAGTGAGCAGTTCACGTTTGAATATTCGGAGCATGTGCAAAACTCGTTTTAAATTTATTCTTGATAAACCCTCAAGTCAAGCACTAGACTGCCACATCACCAGAAGTAAAAGTTGTAAGATTCTCCTACCAGTTGACCCGAGAATAGTCGGGCATGCTACGCATGGGATTTGTTCAAAAAATTGAAAAACTTCTTACCGAATAATTTATCGGGTGGAGCGAATTCCCAAAGATTGCAGTGCACACAATTTAGTCAGTAGAGAAACCTGAATTTTGTTTTCAAAACTCAGACAGGACGTCTAGAATTGTTGTAAAGTCGCGCCTAGACTGCACCTGGGTGATGAACCGATAGCACGCGTGTAACAATGTCTGGTTCTTTACCTGCCGCATGGAAGATGTCTATAGTTGTGTTTGAACACTATGTACACTCGAACTGGCAGATCCACAAATTTGAAAACTTGTTCTTTCCTGGTGAGTTTTTTCTATCCCCTCCCTCGTGGCAATTATTCTCTGGGTACTGACTGTATGAACCATGGTGTTTAAATTGTTCTTCCGTTGGGCTGCTGACAAGTTGTGTCGGAAAAGTGACTAAATACTAAACTTGTTTTTTTTCTGACATTAAAAGGGAATACTGTGGTTCTAGAAAAAAACAAATGTTTACTTCCCCCTGTGTTGCATCAACTTGGCCAGTTGTGAAACAAGAATGCGAAAGCTCGACGGGATGACAAATGATGTGTTGTCATTACTACAAGAATATAGTTGATATTGGAATTAATGCAGGCTTGCGAGTGTGCATCAAACCAACAAACCACATCCATTATCCTTTCTATATACTATTTATAATGCATCAAAACAGAATAACAAGGGCGTATCACATGAGGTGCTTGCATTTACCCTTTGTATCATCTCATCACTTTTATACTCAAAGATTCTTTCATCACTACCAACGTAAGTACTATATGCCGGGTATCCCCGAAGTGAATATCCTGCGCTTCTAAATGGGTTGTTTGGATTTGCTCATCTAAAGATGTCTTGAATTTTTCTCCCAGCCACATTTTGCTGAGTTTCAGACTTGCCTGGCTAACAAAGACGCAAAAGAAAATGAAGTTTTCCTTATGTACACAAGGGTTACCTAATTAAACCCGTTAGGAATTGCGAAAAACACCACTGACCATCCACAACAAGGACGGAAACAGCTGTTCGCCCCTTCCAAACGGGATTTCAACTTATCTGGCAACAGAATTTTCATGTGTCCACTGAAGGTTGATTTAAATTTTGTTCCATAAAATGTGCCAGAACTGCTTTTCAAACAAGACCATCTGTGAACGACAAGTCTGTCGCCGTTTGGACAGTTAGTAGAAAAGGGTGTACATTTTTTACACAGGAACTAGAAGAAGTTTTTTAATCAATACACACCTGAACCAATATTTTCACCAGGCAATAGAAGTATTTTGGCCAGTGGACGGTATCGTCAAAAACGGATCATTTGTTAAGTTAGGTTTTGGTAACTAGGAACGTACCACCCGGCATTAGGTCGTTGAGTGGTCTATCGCTATCACTTTGGTTCACAATAAACATCCGTTTGTATAGGTCCATAAGCTGCACTTCTAATTTATGTGAAATTTTTCTAACTCAAGTTTGTTCCAGGTTGAATGTTCGGTTGGTGCTTTGAATTTATTAAAAATTTCGGCGAATGATTGCGTGTATAGTGGATTACATAACACATCATCTGTTTCTGCCGGTCATTCAGCAAAAACATACTATATCAGTGGTTTGTCCGAGCTGTCCCATCCCGCAGTAAATACCAGAGAAGCGACAGATTGACTTTCGTCAAAGAAAAGATAGCTTTCACTAACTAGCGTGTTTAATTTTTGAAAATGCAGTTTGAAACCAGGGTGATGTGCAACTGAGTGTATTTTGCGAATTACTTGGTTTACGTGGAACATAAGGATGCCGAAGACCCTGGAATTGCGCCTAGATAGTGAGCGCCAGAAAGAGCGAAACCGATCTTTGGCTCTCAAACAGTTTTTAATAACCCTAGGAGTAAGGTTCCGTCAGTATAAAACTCCATCGTCTTTTGGAAACAGTTTGATCGAAAGTATCATTTGTCCCTGCTTTTGATGTGGCAAACTGTACTGAAAGTACAATCATATGCACTCTGCATGGATGGAGTAATGTCTGGATGTCGCTTCTGTAATTAGAAACTTCCAAGTTGGTTTCCATTGGAAACCTGCGTTTTATCGTGTATCCACCAGTGAATAGTTACAATTGAATGTGCCCTCTGGATGCGGTCAAGAAGAATCATTAGAAGACATCTCCTAATCTTGATATATATATATATGAGGTCCATATTAACTTAGCAACAATACCACGCCTGTATTGACTTCAAGGTACGTTCTATCATACCGTAAGTCAGGTGTACTTGGGTTATTCATGGACCATGTATGGAGATTTCATTGTTCTTTTAAGAAGGCCATATGCTGAAATATAACCTACAACGTAACTGGAGATGCAAGTCTGTGCGAGCTCAGTCATTTTTACTATTGTGACCATAGAAATCCTATGTCAGAGGATAAGTCTAACCCTATGCTGTGAAAGTTCCCCACAGATCTGGCGGATGATCGGGACCCGAATGATATCATGTGGAACATATCTCACCATCTACACGTAAAGGAAGACTGAGCATCAGTGTTGATATTTAGTTCAAAAGAGTGATACCCCTTGTTTTATGTTCCTTTGGCGTATAATATTGTACACGTTATACATATGGTGCCCAGTGATAACTGTTCCCATAATAGGATATTCCGATGGAAATTTTAACCTGTTCCGATTTCAACAGTCAATTAGTCCCAAGGATAAAATAGCTCGTGTTGGACGATCCTTTAAAGTAGTCGAAATACAAAGGAACAGCGGTGCGTAGTTCCGAAGTGTTCGATTTCAAATCACTGAGTGCCTTCTTATTCGCATTTCAGTGCTTAATGTTTACTTTATGGGCTGATGTGAATACAGGATCTAGCGATGGGCGTCCCGCCTGGCATCAGTTTCATTAAGCGTGGCTCGATTCGTCATTGTAAGTCCAGTCATCAGAACTGCATATTAACACCCTTTTCCTAAAAAACATAATCCACCCATGCAAATTACCCGAAATGTCCTTATTTGAGAGTTGTGTTTGCAAACAGTTCCGGAGGACACTGTGACTTATGGTATCCTAAGTGGACTAAAGTCCAAACCAAGCTGGCATCCACATTCTTGTTTACCGTCCACTGTCGTTGAATCCGCATTGACATGTGCTGGGTTCTCAGAAAGTTTGATTCGTAGTTAAACAGCGTTTGAAGAATTACTAGTAGATTTGTTTGATATTATGTCACTTCGAACGACTGAACCGAGCTGGGAATGCTTCAAATAAGCTTCTCGTTAAAAACATTTATTGTCTCCCTGGTTCAACTGAATAATTCTTTAAAATGACTTCCCAATTTATCACATTTTTGTTGTTGAAGACACAGGTCAGTAGGTTTGAATTAGGCAGAACAAGAAATTCCGATGCTTCGTTTTTACTATACACAGGTACATAAGTTGTGTGACTTCTTCTTCCCATTTATCCAAGTTGGCAGCGATAGTACTGGCTGTCTTGCAGCAAAATGCCCGGTTCCACGCAAACTTATTTCGGTTTACTGACTCCTCAAGTAACCAAACTCGTATTGAATACCATAAAACGACACAGGCAGGGCTGGATTAAAAATATTTCTATGATTATCCTTTTATAATGGTAACATCCCAAGACGTGCCTATCAGGATACAGCAAAGATTACTAATTGAAAGTTTATGAAAAGAGTGATCGACCTACATAGAGTGTCTGCTTCACAACTAATACATTATATGCCGGTGTCTCCAGAAATTTGATACCATTACCACTGCCCCTCAAAGTTGTGCAACAACTTAGTTAGTCGACTTCAGGCTACCATCAGTCTATGCGTTTTGAGGCCCGAGTCCCAGCGAATTGTTTCAACTTTTGTCAAACTTACCAGGGGCTACTCAGGAAACACAAATGATGTGAATGCTTAGTAGAAAGACTACTTCTCCATCGGGTCTCATCAAATGAGTGTAGTTGTGGATCCTTCAGGTGACCTTCATTTTGCCGCCTGCACACAGCTGTTCTAATAACTACCCATGCTGATGACAAATATGCTATTAATGAACTTGTTTAGAGTGTACAAAAGTCACCAATTTTCGTAGTTTACTGTCGGTCATCTGGACTATTAGACTGACTCAACTACATGCCAAAGGCCAATGGCAAGTCAGTTTCATGAGGAGCCAGTGAAACGCATTTTTTCCTTCTGTAGCATACTGGGAGGCACATTTGTAAACTAGGCGAATATCAAATGAAATAAGCAGAAATTTCAGCTGCAAATCGATCGCAGTGTTTTTTTCAGAGGCACACTGTTATTTTGGGAAAATACGAAGTTAAATGAGTAAACTGTTGAGGAATCGCAGCGGACTCACGTTTTTTTTGTTGGTAGGGCTAAAGGCAAAGATGGATAGTTCCAACTTGATCGCGTAAGTTTAAAGCACCCGTCATTCAAATGAACGATCAAGCCAGCTCCTAATGGACGGATCTCAAACAAACACAACGTGGGTTAATAACATAGTGTAAGCCTGCGAGTGTTGACCCAACAAAAGAATCATTCCTTAACAGGTTTGTGGTTTACCAAGAGAATGACAGTTGGATTTTTTATAACGATGTTAGCAGTACACTTGCAGGCCGCATCAATCAAACGCCATGCCCTAAATTTTAGAACCAAATGCTAACTATTTGAAGGCCTTAAATGCACTGAGCCCTTCGATTTGATGAACACCAGTTTGAATGCAGAAGCGGATAGCGTTTCCCCCTGCAAACAGGACGACCTCAGGATTTTGTAAGACAGATATAACCAAGTCAGTGGACACGCGCATGTACCCCAAAAAGTCCACCACACAAGATGTCAGCCTGTATCATCAAGTACTTCTCAGAACGCTACCACAGATCAGTTCCCGACATAACATGCTCACATTGAATGGTATCAATGACGAACCTCAGTGCTGCGACTGACTCAGTGTGTCTGTACAGCTTTTCCCTCGTTCAAACCCATCCCCTTGTCTGAACCCACTGCTTCTTGCGTCTACCGCACAGATTCGATACACACTCGTAACCCTTCACGGACACGCAGAACAAATTTTAGCTAAGCGAGCCTTTTTACCAATCGCATTACTACGTATTGTGCGCATACGCTTGTCACTAATTCAAACCCTTTTTTCCCTTTTCTATTGGCATGCTGTTTCTATGACGTTTTTATGATCCTCTCAGGCTTTTATTAAACTTGTACCAATCCGTGCAGCAATCCATGCAGAAAATTTCCATAACTTGAGGTTCGTATCCCTTTAATATAAGTAGTTTTGTACATTTAACGCCGCATTTTGTTTATAAATCACAAGACTTCGCTCCACTATTCAGAGTAGTGCTGTATCATTATATAATTATGCCTAAACTGCAGTCCATATTTTGCAATTGCAGGTTCCCACAGAGCTCCCAGTTATCATCTCTCTCCTCGCCGATCATGGTCCCGCCCAAACGGTGTATCCAGCGCTCCTTGTAATCAACCTCACATAGTTCAACGATGCTCCGGTGGTATGTGTTTGAATCTTGGTGGGCAGTCCTATATGTGCGAATGTCTTCCAGGGTTCGACAGCTACGATCAGAGACGATATTGTGGGAAGAAATAAGGTATGCTTTTTTGGCAACAAAGTTTACCGGACTGTTTGAAATTAGTCTATTCTTGGCTCGTATTGTTTATGGCATTTGATAAAACAAAAACTCTAGCATGCAAAAAGAAGTACCTTTCATTCGGTTGCTGTCAAAACGATGTGATTAGCACCCGATGCTTCAGCTGACTGACACTGAGTTTTCTGTTTGTTGTAGATAAGGGTGGTTATTCATGTCTGTTCACGTATGCCAATGATCAACCAGCCTTACATTTGATGCTTTCAGAGTGTTTTACCTTTTGCTATTGGTCAGGTGTGCCTTGCCTAAGGAGAGTTTAACACTCACAAGAGCCCACGTTCGCTTGGTTCGCTTAAGAAACATCTTGTTATCAGTTAGGGAAGGAACGTCGACTAAATGGCCACAAACTAGCCAGTGTGTTTGGACGGTTTTGAATCACAAAATCACACGGTCGTCTGGCTTTGGGTGACCTGAATTATTCCTTTTTTAACCTTCGCCTTTCTCCTAACCGAGTGACCCATCTTTAACAAGTGGACATCAAGCCATCTTCTATGATGCAAGGAGCACCGGTGGTATGTATTCATTCGGTCTTCGCCGAGGGTTGATTTCCCCTAATCGTCTCGTCGACAAACAAAGGGTGTTCGTCAATCGAATTAGTGATCAACACTTGTTTCTGTCCAAAAAAAACACAGAACCACTTAGCCAGCCTCCTGAAGATGTTAATAAGATCCCACCACATTAGCACGTGGTATAGAGAAACCTTAGACCAAGAGTGCAGAAATCCACCGCCTCACCATCCGGCATAGTGTGATGAGCAATCAATCTGAGTAATTGGGCGAAAAACTCCACTCTTTACCTCCTAAGTTGCATTTTCTGCAGAAAGCTTTTCTCTGGTAGGCGTCTTCTTGTCTTATTAGCGACTGCTTCGTGTTGAACATTATTCGTTCTAATCATTTCGTTTGGCTGCATGAATGTGTTCACCTCGATGAAATCCTATGATATGAAAAGGGGTGCTAAAGCTTAGTGATGGATAGGCGCGATTCAAAACCGCTTTACTCACCCTTATGTAGGGCTTGCATTTTTTCATGATGATGCGGGTAACTTTTCATTTTACCTAATCATTCGGGGCCTCTATAACACGAATATGATCTGTAAGAGTAAGCACCGGATCCCATCGAAATTTGAAAAAGCTGAAGTGGATGTCGAATAAAAACTCTGTCATTCATCGACAGAAACCGCTAATTTTGCAGTATGGCATTCACACCCAATAAATCCCCAGTAGTTCAATCACCCAGTCGCCTCCCATATAAATGTGTCAGTTTGGTTGAGATCGATAGTTTGACACGTAAAAAATATTCTGTGCTACCCTGATCATCTAAGTTCATCTGCAACGTCGTTGGTTGGGCGTTCGACTGAGTTCGGCTGTTTTTTTTCTAGTATGTGTAAAACCAAAGCAGTCATGTAAAATCTCAACATTAGATGTCACTGTAGAGAAGCACCAGCGTGCAAAAAGATGGAATAGTTCTTAAACCGCTAAGGTTGTTGTTATTTAGGGGACCGAATTGGTTTTGGTGGAGGGAATCCACAAGTTGTTGAGAAATCTCAGTGGCAGTATGTTCCAAACTAGAGGCCTACGATTAATAGTTTAACAATGTATACTTGAACCACGAGTGGTTGGTCTGCACTGTGACTAACTAACCAGCTATTACGTGATAATTCAAGTTGCGTGTTCACCGGCTCCTCGAACGACAACTTCTTCAGAAGTAGTCAGATTAGACGTGATACACTACTCATAAAGTTGCTGAAAAATCTCTTTCCAGGTGAGTCCCCTGTCAAAAACAAATTGATACGTAAATGTGTGTATTTCGCTAATTTCGTGCAATTTGGGTTCAAGTAGAACATAAGGTTGATGGAAACTCGGGGACTGCGCCTACCTGATGAGCCCCAAGAAGGGCAAAACGGGTCATGTGCTGTCGGAGTGTTTTCAGCAACCTAGTGAGTTGTGTATTGCGTCTATACAATGTATCGCGATATCTCAAACATCGTACCAACTGAAACATGAGGTGGACTGGTGCAGCGCATCCAGTTTCTTAAGAGCATCACAAACGAGAAATTCAGCTGGGTTCCAGGCGAGTCTCCCGTCAAAACCAAATTGGTATACAACTGAATGTAATTCAGTAGTAAGATTAGATTTTGGAATCAGTCGGAACGTCAGGGGTTCGATTCCTCCTAGGCACACATGAGTCGAGCACGGCTGATGATTCCCAATAAGGATGGAGCTGTCAACGGTGCTTCTCCGTCCTTCAGCACCGACTGGCTTGACTTGCAGGATGAAATCGTAACTGAAATTTCAACCTTTGTTGAGTTTCCTACCAGTAGGTAGTTGATCATCCAGTTTTCACCAAGAGTTTTTCAGTTAGGTTCAATCAATCTTCTCGCTGTGCGCATAAGTAAACGCTTGGTAGTTCCCACACAAACGAAGACTGTGGAGTGTATGTGGCGTACAAAACTGGAATATTTCTAACAAGAATAAAACCTCCACAGTGCGTTTCATTTCGGGACGTGGAATTTCATGGGTTTTCGCAACAGTCACGCAAACAGTCCACACTATTTCCCCGACAATTATGGAACTCCAGTTGGGCTTCCCGTAGTATCAATCTTCATTACTGGTATCCGCATGCTACTAGATCTACAGACCAAGCAAAAGGGAAAATCATCTCAGAAAGCTTTTCTAATTTGGCGGTGTACTCTAGTCAACAGTGTGACTGATATTGTGTGGTCTAGACTGTATTTTCCTTATTGAAAAAAAAAGAATTTGGTCACTCTGAAAAGTCGTTGCGTTTGACTGAGTTGTGTAAACAGATTCGGTGCCTATATCCGAATGCACAATTAGCATACGTGGCCCCTGGGATAGAGACTGCTCACGTGATAAGGCACACAAGGCCCTAAAGCTGTCTTTGCCCAGGTGTGCTACCTGGCAGCATCCTAGCCCCCGTGATTCCTTCGGTAGCTGGACCTAAGCATGATGACACCGCTAGAGGATTTAAATTTTTTGTTTTTGAAAGCCGCCAGTCCAGGCAAATCAAAATATACTGCTAGATTTATGCACTTTTTGTGCAGTGGCAAGCATTGCTGACAAGTAAAATTTCCAGGAAAATACGTTGTTCGATTTCCTCGTAGAATGAGACCATTTTCGGGATTCACAACAAAGCGTGGCTGATGAGGGACACTATTGTGGCCTCTCCTGAAGAGCATTTCTAAGGCGGCTGATAGAAAATCTTTATATGGAATCGAGAGCTCCCGTTTGAGTGACAGACCTCCAAAAGTGAGTACATACTTACCTTTTCATATTCTCCTACGATCCTGTCGCTTTAGCAATACCTGCGTGATAAAAAACGTTCAGCTGTAGCACCCTTTCGGTGCCTAGCTGCCATGCCACCAGAAGGAAGCACGAGGGCTGAGATACTGCCAGGTTGCCCAAGCCTAGACAGGGACGCAGAGATCGGGTTCGAACCACGGATCTTCCGGTCAGTAAATTCCCGCTCTAACCACTTGAGCCATCTCGCCCCCCTGCGTAATATTTATCTGTCACCAGGCTATTGACCATACAGTGGTGTCTATTTGGGATACCACTACAAGTTTTCGTAGAGAAAGGCCGGATGTAATTTGCCTGCTTGCAAAGACTCAAATCTGAATCGTCCAACTGTTGTTCCAGGCCCCTGCATGTGTCAACAAACACCAATTCTTCGCAGTCCGCCTGCCAAGGTTAGAAATCGCCAGTCAGCTACCGGCTTCACGTATGTGACCGAATTGTCCTCATTGCGAAGACGTCAGTGTTACACATTGAGAATGTTTGTCCTGATTCTTTGTAGTCTTTGGAAGGTTTTACTAGCAGGTTGAAGGGAGTTTGGTGCTATTTTCACCTGTGACAAATGTAGTCAAACTGAACATGACGCAGCGTGCTCAAACCTCTTGAGGGATTCCGGGAAAATGATAACACATGACCGACCTGTCTCAACTTCATTTGGTTTGATTATCATCAAGAATATTCCAACTTCACCGCTAAGATCACTTCAACGTATTGACTTCGTCACTGTTCTTACAACTTGGCTTTGCTTTGGCACTCCAGATGGTCAAAATCCTAGTGAAATACGACGAGGTAGATGAAATTCGAAGAAAAAAATAAGCATTCAAACGGATACACAAAGTCCAACTGACAGCTGACATTTTAGTGGAATGGTTAGATATCTGGGGGTTTACCATTCTGAATTCGGAAATTCCTGCAGAGGTTTCAGGGGTGAAAGTAAGGCAACACAGAGTTGTAACATTGAAGACACGTAATACCAATCATGTCAAAAAGAACCGAAAATGACGCTCTATTTTTGGCCTGGAATTTCTCCACTTTGATTCAGCAACATGATTACCTAGCGAATGTAAACAAATCATATCATCCAGGCTACTATGTTAGGAAATACCCCCAAATTACAAATAATTCAAGCAGTATAATAAGCGGTTTTTAGCTATTCATTGTTTGGATAGCTAAATGTTTATTTCATTCAGTTACACGGGATAAAAACATTTTCTATGGAATGCCCACAGGTCGATCCCCATTTATGCCTTGGTTGCGGACAGCAAATGTAATGTTCAATTAATACATCCACGCATGGAGGATTTTCTGGTCATTCTGTCGTGTTAATTTATGTGTATTCCACACACTTGGGTGTGGAATACTCACCCCGGGTGTGCCAAGAAATGACTCATTCGTTAAAAGCGCCATTTTTTGCTTGCGCTAACGATCACCCAACACGGCACTAAAGGAATCACGTCGTGTGCTAGCCACTATGGCGGCAAAAACTTATCGATTCCTTCCTGGCCTGCTTGTCCATACTTGATTTCTGAAAACACCCGACATCACTGTGATGTAAACTACGAAAAACGTCTATACCGTGCAGGGTGCCAAGCGTATACCAAAGCAGTCGGTTCAATGCTTTTGTCATATCAACAATGGTGATATAACTTCGTTCCTGAACTCAGGGGGGCAGGTAAATCAATTTTGGAGAAACACTGCTAAAGTTCGCTTTGCACGCGGAATACATCTTCCATTTTTTTCGTCCCAAAGAGGTGTCGCAGCATTTTTAATTTTCTGAGAAAGTTCAATTACCCCGTGAAATTACGCTGCTGTCTTATTTCTGAACGGCTTTCAGTTGCATTTTAATTAGTTTCAGCCTGTGTAGTAAGCAAGTTATTGATACTAATCAGTGCAAAGAGATTTCAGGAGTAGAACTGGGCAGTTGTTGTCATTGTGAGTCGAAAAGATTATTGAACTTCTCGATATTCCACATACATTATTTCTTCAACAGCTGGCCTCGGTCGGGCTGCAGGAATTCAGTCTTTCTAATGCGCAATCCAAAACGCTGTCCGACTGAGCCTACCATACATACCTGTAGAAAGCTCCCAGGTCCTGTAACTCCCAACCATAACTTGTGGCTGCTCTAAAACAGTACAGGAAATGTGTTGGCTGAAATTTCATTCAAGGATTCAAAAAAACTACTAGGAAGGTACTGTAGGGTTGGAACGCTTTTTCCTAGCCTACTTCCAATCTAATCGGATTTAAATTCAGTTTTGCTAAAACGTGTCCTTTTGAATTCTAGTTGTGGTTTACGATGGTGAGCATCTCCTACGCACATCCATGAGAAATTAAGTCACGGTATCGTGATCCCAAACTTTTGCCTCGTTGAGTTTTTTTTAAGTTGACAGTAATCGATACACTCAGTGTTGCGGCTACGTCAGTAAAACAGCTCTGGATGCTAGTTTATTGTAGTGCCCCTTTGAAACCGGCTTTACAGTCTAAAATGAATCAGGCTTAATTCTGCGTCGTAAGGCAGTAAAAGCCTTCCTTGAGAAATATTCCGGCAAAAAGTATCAATGTAATCAATGTAATCACTAAGAACCTTCTCACTAAATACCCATCCCAGAGTGACAAGTTTATTGGACGAAGTACGTAAATATCTGATAAAATTTTCTCCGACACCAACAATGTGCTTTAACCTCATACCTCTTGATAGATTTTGAACACTTCACCATGTATAATACTTTATAAGCCAAATGAATTCGAACAACAAAGTGCCTAGCGTCGTACGCTGGAAATGACGCACACGGCCAACGTCAACTAATACCATACGGACTATTGTTACAAGTGATTCAGTTATCTCAACGCGATCTGCGTCCCTAGTTTAGCAACACGCACCAATGTCCAGGCACCACTAACAGTCACTGCCTGACTATTTTTTTGACACTTTTATGAGCATACGGACTATTGTTGCTCAAATGGATGGAACTTATTTGCCATGTTTTAGAGACGTGGCTAGCACTTTCGGGTACGGTAGATATTGTCGGTAAGGTCAAGGTCGCGATGCGCTACAAAACCCTGAGATGTAAATGCTGTTGACTGGAAAAAGCGGTCACAAATCCCTTATCCTCTAGCTGTTTTCATCCCTAGTCTCCCTCTATGCCTCCAACAGGAATGGGATTGTTACAATGACAGCTAAATAGATTGTGGATGGAACTAGTGAAATAATAACTTGGAGGTTGCTTACTCTTTGTACGTCTTTACTTTTCACCATGGGTGTGAATGCAAGTAACGTGTGGCTTGGGTATAGGTACTTTATGAAAATTTTGCAGATGTTCGTCATACACAGGGTAGTTCATGAAAAAAAGCCTTTGGAAGCCTGAAAAATCATTCAAATGAAGTATGAAATCAGGTATTCAGATTCTGACCCCATGTTATCTTTCCCGAATGAAGAATTTAGCTACTGGTGGTCTCAACAGTCAAACTCGCCATCAGTACCCTAAGTATCTTAGCAACATGTGATTGATTTGTCAATTTTGTTAATGTTTGGATGTCCACTTGGTTCTTGGAATATAGTTGCACTTGGGTCTTGCTGAGGTTAAATACCTGCTGACCGAATTGCGTTTTTGCTGTCAAGTTGCCCAAACAATATCCTGATGTATTGACGCACCATTACTGTCCGCGGCGCTAATGGATAGTTGTCAGTGAACAATTTGTTGCTTGCTTGATTTGTATCGCACCCGTTGACAGTGTAAATGTACTCGAAGCAATCGCTCAGCACTTCGAAGAGCTGTCTTATTTTGGAGGACGCTACACTAACTAACTTAAGCTTTAGGCCGGAGATGCCGAAATTTAACAGCTTTCATTGATCAGTTAGCCTCTGATATATCCGTAGTATCGTCCTTTTGCTTATGACTGTCACATAACAAAAAGTTCGAGCAACTTCTATGTTTGTCAAGCCTAGATCTGAACTATCTGAAACTCAAGTGTTCACGACATACTGCATGGATACCAATGTATGGTTGTTAGCACTACTCACCCCGGAGTTTGATTCTACCATACAGTTAGCTGTGATAAAGTTTCGCTCCCTGGTAGTGAGGTGGTGAGGTTTGGAAGTTTTAACAGAGGTTTCGTCCTGTAAGCGAAGCCAACTTGTGCTGACTTCAGAATTTCCAAGCACACACTGTCTTAACACCTGGGCTAACTTGTGCAACAGGACTGAAAATTGCGGTACACTCGAGATAAGATTGTGTCACTCCCCTCATTCTGCTTTTGGTTTCCAACGGCTCTGGCAACCCGAACAAACCAATGATTGTGAACGGTTTCCCAACTGAAATGACCTAAACAGAACTGAACTACTGATTCGTTACACGCCGGGCATTAAAGACAATGCAGCCGATTGCCCCAGAACAGTCTGGTAAACACACAAAAAATGCATTGTCCATTTCCTTACGCACTCCATCCGCTGAGATTTTCGAAACTGACCATGTATTTCCAAATATCATCCTGTCAAACGGGGTCTCACGGAATGGCAATGACGAATCCTGTTAGAATGGACGGCCGATTAGGGTGAAAATGTGAACGCACACCAAAGGCCGTATTGACTGTCCATGTCAACAGCATGTTGGAAAAAAGCATTCGCACATCCCAGATTAAGTCATCAATTATAGCGGTGGATTAGCGAACGGGTGGTCTTGCGGTCGTCATTTTTCAACTGGTAGCCCAGAATTTACATCATTAATCCTAGTAACACCCACCTGATGGACCAGAATGGGGGCGCAAGGTACCGTGTGACTGAAATTTTTAGAAACTCGACATATCTTTCACGCACGACGTGGTCGACAAGCATTCCGTGGGGATCGACTGAAGGCTGGGATAAAAAAATGACCACTCATTAGTAGTAAAGTTACCTGGCAAAGCTAGAAAGCGGTTGGAGAAACTCATACCTTACAGGCACCATAATACCTTCGGATTTTACAGCTGCTGTGGGTTTTATACATGGAAAAAATCAGCAACCATGTGTTCCTCTCACTAAAGGCGGAAAACAACCGAACAGTAAGACAAGTGTTTCTCGTCATAAGCACATGTGACTGTCTGGGAAGTCGTATATTTTAGCGTCACCTTATTATAATGACAGCAAGAGAACTGATCTCTACGTAATACAGCTGAAGGCAAAAAGTGTCTCAACACGAATTTGTACCTATGGGATGCTTTGAATGTGCTCATCCAACGAGTCGATCAATTACCTATCCCCCAATCACATGAAAACAGTGTGCCATGTAGGCACGTTCCTAGTGTCTCCATTATCGGACTTTGATAACACTGAACTCATGTTTTCATTCTGTCATTTGTGTAAATATGTCAACTATCAGTAGTCAATAATGCTTCTAATACAAAACAAAGACTCCTGCTAGTACGTTTGTTGATTTTCAACCAGCCCTTCTGACTCTTTCATTGAATGCTCCGTGCAACTCCGCGTCTCACACGGGTTCATTTGATTGCATTTAAATAAAAAGCTTATTTTCAACCCGATAATCCTCAATCGAAACCTATTCTTTTTTTTATTATATCCTAGTTCCCTGGCCTCCAAGCGAAAATCAAAAGGACAGTGCCCAGCAAACACAATGTCCCATCGCTCGCAAATATAGGAAAATTCCAAAATCTGTGACCTTTATATGCAGCGATTTGAGCCAACAATGGAGCCGTGCTGAAAAATACAACTACTTTCTTCCCGTTATAAAATCAGATATGTGGATAAACTAACGATGGAAAACTCATTAGCCTTCTTCTCGCCGTGCTCCCACCAACTCGTCACAGGTAAAAACTTCTCCTCTATTTGCATGGGATGAAATTCCTCATATGAACATACGCTGAAGACTGTTCACCTTTGACCACATTCACTAGCCATACCTGTCATGATCAACATATCGTCCCGCCATAATCTACCGCAATATTCCCTGATCCCGATGGTGCTTGTTGAATTAATGTAAATGATGCTATTGTTTAATTTAACTACTGACGTTTTACTCAGTAGCGTATTTATTTTATACCTTGAATTGTGCGGAAGGATCGCCGATGGTGCTATAGAGCTAGCAGCAATCGGCATCGTTTTGTCTTGGAAACATAACCCTACCGGTTGCAACTAGCATGTGTCTGGACTTGTGGTTTAACACTCCAAAAAAGGTAACTCCAAAAAGGAACTGAAGACAATTCAAAGCGCTGAAGCTCGGAAGAAAAATTTCTTCTCATGGCACTTATTTTACTTTACATAACTTCTTTCCGAAGGTGAGCCACCTTCTGAATCGCTGCCGCCTTTGAAACAACAGGAGCAGCATAAATGATGACTATTGATGTGGCAACATTGAAATTTGTGTGCGAGCGACGTTTCTAGGGCTGACAGCTTTTGCTTGAGAATTCACTTCTAGCCCATGTAGGGCCAACTGTAGATTACAGCAGGAAAAACATAGAAAGCAGAACCGTCTGAAATGCCGTTGTAACTTGAGTTGATCTTATCCACGCACTACGTAACGTCTGTCTATCAATCAGGGTCACTTCTCTTGCCCTCAAAATCCAGTTGGGACCTACAGGTTCACAGAGTTTCGTGGTTGTCGGTGATCGTTACACGGTTCTTATGTCACTACCAAGTAGTCTACGCAGTTCACAAGGCATGCGAAACTCTTTCAAGGCAGGTAGAGAGCCATGTCGTGGTCTGGTCAGTGAGCTCATGTGATACTTCATGGGAAACCCAGTTACTAGCCGAAGATCCACCAAATCCTAGTGGTACCACCGCCAGGCCCCTGTTAGCTCACGTAAAGCAGCTGTCACACCACGGTTACTACTATCGAACCACGATGAGGTGGTGGGATTTGTGGTGACTTTCTAAGCACGATATTAGGTCACCAACTTCTTCATAAAACTTGACTTACTGACCAATTCTCATTCTAATCAGTCAGTCGAATGTTTTCACTGAGAGAAGCCGAATTTCTTTTGACATGACCAGTCAGTTGTTCCAAGCGTCTCTCACATTCAGGAGTTCTGAGGAATATGCGACTTCTCCTTAGGGGTAGTAATGTAAA
This sequence comes from Opisthorchis felineus, assembly GCA_004794785.1. Taxonomy (NCBI): domain Eukaryota; kingdom Metazoa; phylum Platyhelminthes; class Trematoda; order Opisthorchiida; family Opisthorchiidae; genus Opisthorchis; species Opisthorchis felineus. The sequence goes on along the minus strand of SJOL01009637.1, from coordinate 52,187 downwards.
TCGGCGTTCCACTCCTGACCTCACAGTCTGTCACTTCCATTTCAAACTGTTTAGTTAGGAACAGTTTCCTTAGTTTTGTTCCATTGTAGCTGCCCTGTTTTGGAACAGCTTCAATAATATCCTGGATTGCTGCTGTTGATGACCGACAGTCGACTAGAAGATGTACCAAGATTGTCGGCCGAGCTTCGGTTGGCGAATTCCGTGAACAGCGTGTAGGCGATCCATCCGATTGATCTTCCGGCTTTTAGCGCATTTCTATCTCAAGATTGTGAAAACGATTAACTGTGCGAAAACAATTAATACAACCAGTCCTTTCGCGTAAACAAAGTCTCTTGTTTCAGACATTCTCCAGGTTCCTTCATAGCGCACCCCGTTGGTGTTTTCCTGACGTCTTCATTTCGGACAACTGTCTTTCCCTTTCGTCCGACATTATAACCTAGAAAAACTAAGAGAATCCGGTAGTGTTGGAGAGCTGACCGTGTAATGCAAGAATCAATTGCCTGACACCTGCCGTGCACAGCCATGTGGTTGTATTGTGTGCGGGTGTTGAGGAGAGTCAGAAGATAGCAGGCAGATTGTAGAATCGTGAAAATAAGTTTAGTGGAGCTTTGCCGCTGACCGAGGCTGGTCTTGCTCCTTTGTTCAGGCCCGTACTAACAATGCTCTGGTTTGGGCATACTTGACGCCCGATTGTTTAACAAACACCTCTGAAGTGATCTATCGATATGGTTGGTGAAACCTGCAGTACTCAAACCCCCGTGGATCTGAGTCATACCATCTGATCAGCATGGTGTTTTTCAGTCGGTAATATGCACTGTCATTCCTGCCGCACAACAAAACAGCACGCCTTCGCCATCGAATAAACACGAATTCAGATGGAAATCAGACCAAGATGAGGATGGAACCTGCTACGAGGGGGGGGGCTGAGCTAACTTCCAGAGTTGGATGGGACAATCTCTGGAAAGTACCGTTTTCTAAGGAGATTGGGAACCAGGATTCGATATGAAATGGAGGCAGTGAGTTTGGAAAAAAAAGCACAGCGGGGCACGCTAAATTAGTAGTTGTTGCATTTCCATTTCCGAAGGGTCTTACTGTCACAAAAAACACATTTCACCCTGCTATTATCATCCGTATTTTAACACTTTTACAGACTACTTGCCTATGTGATATGCCTTGCATGAGGTGATCAAAATATGAAGGTCTGTCACCTTGGTACAGTAGTACACCTCACAGCTGCGTTGGTGTGATGCGTGAGGTAAATTATTTAATACGACCTGAGGAGAGCATCAAAAAGCAGTTGAGAATACCTGGAAACAACGCAAATTTTCTTAGCATATTCCCGAAAGTGACAGTCACTACTCATCCTACCAACCTTTTCAAGGTAAAGCTCCTTCGTCGGAAAAATTCCTTACGCTCTGAAGGTAGTTCCTTTAAAAGGAAGCGTTGTTCAGTAGTCCGACGGGGAACCACGGGGAACAGAGGCACTTTGGTTTCTTCCGTGGGGTGACTTCTTTTGCGATGGGATACGCTGATTTTGTACTAACAGAGAACATTTCCGTGGCCATGCTTGGGAAGGCCACTGCACATGAATTCGCCAGTCAGCGCAGGTGAACATGCACCCAGCCTGATTCGGGGGACCGATGGATCTCAGAGCAGCCTCCATAAACCTTCGTAAATTTTTACGCTATCCTGGAGATAACACACAAGCAGCAGTTGATGAGAGGAAACTAAAGATACTTTTCATGAGCAACAGCAACACCTTGTTGCGGCAACTCACGCAGGACAACCGTCCTTAAGTCATCCATCAGGGCGAAGTAATTGTGCAAACGGAATCTGAAATCACACTTGCTTGCGAGTGCATGTACGAAACTGACTCGGTTTAATAAGCTATAGAATCAAGTACAGACAGGACAATTTCAATGCCTTGTAAAACGACGGTGTCGAGATGAGATTGAGATGAGCTCCCCGCCGGAACTTTAGCGAGAGTTCGGACAACTGATAAACCCTTTCAGCTGATCGACAAATGTTTGGAATAGACCGAGCATTTGTACGTTAAAAAACGACGACTTAATTGATCGGCAAAATTTCAATTTTGCCATAAATTTACTCAGGTCAAGTGAGCGAGTTGCAGCGTATATCAACTGTTGAGACCCACTGAGAAAGCAAGTGCCATAACCGCTGGCTAATTACGCTAGGTCAAAGACAGGTGTTTGACTTACTTCGCGGATTCCGTCAAATAAGTACCAAAATAAGGTGGCGAGAAAATATCTTTCAGGGCCATCATGTTCTTATTAATTATTTCGATGCCACCTCTCACCTATACGAACTCCGAGTTCGGAAAAGAGCAACCAAAACCTACGCGCTAACTGTTCGTGTAATCAACACCATGTTATTTTGCAATTACACACAGTTGCAAAGTTCTCCATACCCATAAAAAAACATCGAAAGGGAGGGTTTTAACCACTCTCTCAAGTGTGGCTGTTCACGTCAATCGAAGTTCGTTCATAATATCAACTATTTAACGCGACAAACTGTCCTTGGTTTTGTTGTGTTTTGCAGAAATCCTCACCAGACCACGAGGTCATCCCTATCCCTTAGACACAAGGCACCTAAAAGAACCAATCGATCTCAAAAAGACGAGCAAATTTTATTGCGTTTGAGAAGTAGCCATAGTTCGGAAAATCTGTTATCTCACCTTTTGTGTTTACGAGGAATGGAGAGGCGATTTATGACTAAAAGGATTCTCCACCAGTCAGCACAATAGTTCTGTTATCCGTATTCTTGATTTAATGTACCAGTTAGATTAATGGAGAGTTCATGTGGGTATGAGTAGAAGTCGAGTTTCGGGGTTAGCCTACAGTTTCACGCCACCCACTTGATCATGGGTCTTGGCTTGGTTCTCAACTCGGTTAATCTTTCCACAGGCTTGCAAACGTTATTCACCCCATCCATATTGGGGCCCTTGGCGAGTTCCCCAGTCTCGACCATCAGTAACTCTGATGGGGATTATGGCCCGTACCAAGTTGGGAAACCTAATCGGTCTCTGTTGTGTAACACATGCCCTTCCGTTGTTATCTTCCGCTGCAGCATACCATTCAACTGAGTCCCTACGGGATACGTTTATTCTTCGCTTGTGCTCATCTCATCATGCGTGGTCAGCCGCATCTAAACCGAAACAGTGGCGACAAGTAGATTCGCCGATTAGTTACATGTGTTTCTGAAGAGATTGTGGTACGGTAGTCAACTTATGCTCACTTTCCCAAACATATTGTAGTACGGGGGCGAGGTGGCACAGTGGTTAGAGCGCGAATTTACTGACCGGAAGGTCCGTGGTTCGAACCCAACCTCTGCCTCTCGACTTCCCCTGTCTAGGCTTGGGCAACCTGGCAGTATCCCAGCCCTCGTGCTTCCTTCGGATGGCATGGTAGCTAGGCACCGAAAGGGTGCTACAGTTAAAACGATTATTATTATTTATTATTGTAGTACTTCATAGGAATTGTTTAGCTTCATCCGCCATTTTCCGCAGGAACGAGCAGCTTCGTCATTAAATACTGACGAATTTCCCCAACTTTCTTAAGCGTAAAAGTTGTGGCACAATACAATGCTACCGAAACAACTAACGCGACTAGACGTCAACATCGACCCAGACGTTCAGCGAGCTGTATCTGTCTGGCTGCATAATTGACATGCATCTATTTACCACTCGAATTTGAGGGGGGAGGACGGCCAGTCCTACACCACAGCAATTATAGCTTATTAGACCGATCGGTGAAGACATCACGGGTACTTACTTTCAAAAGGGTTGCACATTACTGAATCGAAAATCAGGGGCATGATGAGGTGAAATAACTTGACAAGCTTTTAGCACAGGTTTCTTCACCACTCGAAGAAATATAGTCAGTGCACGCACCTATCATGCACCCTATCATGTGTAAATAGCTAAAACAGCGGTGAGCAGGAACAGAAAGCGTGCGAAATTTCTTCCAACTAGACAAGAAGAAATTCATTGAGCTCGTGGTTTCAGCGGCAGCCACCATCCTGTGAAATTTCGCCCAACAATCAGTTTTCGGCTGATATTTTCCGAGGAACTACAAGCAGACAACAACCAGACCTTTGCCATTGTGTTGGACCACTGTGATCGATGATGATCGAGAGATCGTTCAGCTGTAGCACCCTTTCGGTGCCTAGCTGCCATACCACCCGAAGGAAGCACGAGGGCTGGGATACTGTCAGGTTGTCCAAGCCTAGACAGGGGAAGTCGAGAGGCAGAGGTCGAATTCGAATCACGGACCTTCCGGTCAGTAAATTCGCGCTCTAACCACTGAGCCATCTCGCCCCACTGTGAGTAAACTACCCTAACGATATAAGTAACCTGTAACATGTATCTGTTGCATATATACATGTACCACTACGACGTTTCTGTTCAAAGACAAGGCTCACTTCCCAAACCCAAAAATGATGACACTGAAATTAGAAAACGTATTTAATAGTCCAGGAAAACATGGCTACGTCCTGAGAAGGTAAGAAAAATGTAAGTAGTGAAGCATCTACTCACGAATCTGATGTGGGGATACTTGATTCTGTGTACATCAGCTCGACCGAATGAGCCAATTTGTCATCGTCAACTTGAATCGATCGATGTCTGTTCAAACTGCGCATCAGGAGAATCGCCAACAGATGTTCACACTACATATGATTGAGAATGATTTTCATAACTGACCCAAAGTTGGCACCTTGCGTCCAAATTCAACACCTTGGTTCCCACAAAAATCGAAATGCACGGACAATAATGGGCATGGTAACTGCAGTACTGCGGCGCACCGTGATGAGGTTCCAGCTATGGAAAGTGGGTGCCGCTCCTTCACACCTTACCTTGTAAAGACAACGTCCAGAAGGTGATTGTTCCACTGTTAATGAACCTCGCTCAAAATAGGTCACGGCAGGAAAGCTTGCTGCTCCAAATATATCATGAATACTGCAGGTGGGAGGTTCATGAGTAACGCGTCTGGGACTTGCAGCAAAATAATGTCGTCTGACAGCACTGAACCAATATTCTCAAGACGGTTTCGCAAATTTTCAGCAAGGCATCGTGGGACCATAACAACAACCATGCTGAGTTTGGTTTTTACACGAGTTCAGCTGATAATGAAATTAATTCCGTCAAAATCCTCTGTCGCATGCCAACTGAAATGTCTGGAAACAAATGGCAAAAATGTACAATTCCGAGCCTGCTGAATCTGAGCGAACGTACTTAAGAAAAGTTATGGATGAAAATGATGAGTTTATTGGTGCTTGGAAAATGATTTCGTTGACGGTTCCGAAATTACCACACAGTATACAAGAGAACACAACTATCATCAGTTTGCCGTTAGAGGAAATTTCACCTGTACTGGAGAGGCCACCCGAAAGACCCGACCAACAAGATGGGAGGAGAAACGCAACCGTTGAAAGTAGTTTCAGTAAAGCATCAAAATACTAGTGTCTTCTGAAGGCGTGTCCTTGGAAAAAGACGACCGTACCACATGACAAGCCTATGGAGGGTTCCACTCCAGCTTGGAATCACAGAAGTTAATGGTTAAACTAACTGGACAGACGGAGTAATAGAAATTCGTTAGAACAAGTCAGTGATATAATTTTCTACCCGAAGATACTCCCCGCTGATCTCACACCAGGCAGGTAATTGAAATGGAGATCCCACATATTGTTATAAAACAGCCAGTGTATCCTGTAAAAATGAATTTTTGTTGCTTTGCACAACTTGTAAGCAGGTTTCAAGCGTAAGTTAACCATCAGACAGCAATAGCGCGATATGGCAAAGAGGCGCAAGCGTTTGATCCGAAAGTTATCGGTTCAGCATACGAAGTGCTCACGGTTATGCCTGGAAAACCCAGAAGTGTTTCGTCGCTCCACTACTATGGGTGGTATGCACCAAAACCGCCACAACTGAATGGATTGACTTTCCACTACAGAATGTGACGGTTCGTTTAGAATTTGATAGTTTGTGATTCGATACCGTTCAGCTGTAGCACCCTTTCGGTACCTAACTGCCAGACCAACCGAAGGAAGCACGAGGGCTGGGATACTGCCAGGTTGCCCAAGCCTAGACAGGGGAAGTCGAGATGCAGATGTCGGGTTCGAAACATGGACCTTCCGGTCAGTAAATTCGCTCTCTAACCAATGAACCACAGTTGAAGCTTCGGGAGAAAAATATTAAGGTACGGTACGGTAGAATAGTGTTGGAACTTAATTGCCATTTAGTCCATTTCATTTTATCAGCCACAAACTACGTACAATGGGTACGTTTATTCAAGCTGCCCTAGTTTCGGTCACCGAAAAATGGGAGCGGGGGTGATTTAGTAAACCGAATCAGTTAGTTGCTGTTGAATAACTCTGATTCAGGAGAGCCACTGAGCCAAGCCTGCCAGTGTCAGTAGCCAACAGAGGTATTCAAGGAACGGTTGGGACGACTGACACTGCATAATAGACTAGGTATCAGATATCCATTGGCACTATTGTAAGGGAATCATCACCTTCTGTGTGTAATTGCCTCAATCCATGCTCCATGGGGAAAGCATGTACCGTCAATGAACTGGTCAGGTTGTCACTAAGCGGGACACCAAATATTGTGATGAACTCACACATAATTCAATTTAGTCCCCGGCAATCCTAAGGACTGAATTGTGAAGACATTTCAAAAGCCTTTAGATAAGACACCACGAAGCAGCAAAACAGACCAAGCTAAAAGCAGCTCTTAGATCAAAGCGATCGCCGTCCGTCTCCTGCATATTTGGTTTTGCAGGTTTGCAGAACCACGTGAAGGGTGGAAACGAGCCAGGGGATGTCAAACAATGACTTGGCAGCGAAATATAAAATCTATTACCAGCGAACTCAGCTGAGCTGGTCACTGCTGCCTGTATTTACGCATCAATTTATCAGCTCCCGCCTCTAATGCACAGCTACCTACCCCACCTCCTCAAATCATCGGTGGACGAAACTGTGGCACTGTACGACAAGCACGCGGTTCTTACAGCCGATAATGATGATGATGATTATCTGCACCTTTTGTCATCGTCACGCTTTGATGGCGTTGGTGGGCTACCACGCAGGTTTTTTGGCTTCTTGATGTACGTTCTTCACTAGTTCTGGTCGTATTGAATCAGTGTGATGGAGGGGTCTTTTGACATGAAAATCCTCCTGGTGAGACCATGCTTAGCCATGCCACAAAATCTGCACGGCCTCCGTGACGATCCCAGTTTCATCTCCCTGACACCCGTCCAAAATAATAATCCAGCAGAAGCATAATTTACTACGCGTTATTAAACGACCGATCCTACAAGGCAGCCGCTTGGATTTCTAACACGTGATTGTTATCAGTAGACCTACATGGTGAACCAGCTGTCACGCAACATTATGCTATTTTCTTCCTCTGACTACAGTGCATGAAAAGATATCGTTTAAAACGAAGGATCCACTCTGTTTGACCGTTATCGCTGTATCATCGGTGATGAGGCAGAACTTTTGGGCATGCTAGTAATCGTACAGTGTATTCATACAGAAACATCAGGAAATGAAGGCAGAAGATTCATTCCTTATTGACAGGGCTCTGAGATGCTTCTAAAAAAACATCTCGCTGTCGGGAGGAATCACCGCTCCTAACAGAAACCTCTACATTTGTCCGTATCTATCAGAACCGAGAGGTGAAGTGAAATGACAATAATATGCATCTCTCGTTTGTGATGTTTCCATGCAACTGAATGCACATTCAGTTGCATGGAAACATCACAAACGAGAGATTCAGATGGATTCCAGGTGTCTCTCGCAAAACCAAATTGATTTGCAAATGAGTGTATTTCTTGAAAACAGTCCAATTTGGGTTCAAGTAGAACATAAGGTTGACGAAAAATCGGGGACTGCGCCTGCCTGATGGGCCCCAAAAAGGGCGAAACCGGTCGTGGGCTGTCGAAGAATTTTCAGCAACCTTATGAGCAGTACATTGCGTAATATGCAACTCCATTAGCGAAATACACTCAGTTGAAAAGAAATTTGGTTTGGCGGGAGACTCACATGGAACCCAGCTGAATCTCTCATTTATGATGTTTTTAATTTGGGTTCAAGTAGAGCATAAGGTTGACGGAAACTCGAGGACTGCGCCTACCTGATGAGCTCCAAGAAGGGCGAAACTGGTCGTGGATTGTCGAAGAATTTTTAGCAACCTTATGAGTAGTGTATTACGTCTATGCATCTCCCTTTCTAAAACGCATCTTCTGGCCAAACTGTTCCAATTATTTCTTCCCTTCATAAATCTGAGCTCAAAGACTGACACCTGGTCTCACGAAGCGCGTATGCTCAGGCAAGAATTCGAACGCTCAAGTAATTGCATCACCCATCGCATGTCAGAAGTTCATCACTATTTACGTGTTTTTGAAAGTTCCGCCGGAGTGCAGTCCAGACACGTACCTGGAATGAAGGACCTGCCTGCCGATGAGGGATATCTACCGGGAGTTCATTCAGTTGAAACTGCATTGATGCTACACCGCTGAACGCGCAGGTTCAAAAGCCTAAAGTGAATCTATTGCCAACTCAGTCCGGCTGTTAGATGAGTCACGTTCGCATACAACACAAGTCCCAACAATTGAGCTTGGGTCAAACAGAAGAACTAATGGCAGGAAATAAGGTCACCTAATATTGCAATGTTTGTCAAAAGACTTTCAATCAAATGAAGCTGAGAACGAGAAGTGAAAATGAAAAAACTAGTCACTTGAAAAGTTTTCTTTATTACTTAGAACATATGGATACATGAAAACACGTGACCGAACACACATCATCTGTAGAAATCCCGGAGAGGACCAAAAAGGAAAGACAAATCTGTCGACGGTAGAAAATAGCGTTCGATAATTTATTCCGTTCACGTCTGCTGCAAATAAAATGCCACCTTTTCATACACGCGTTTACAACCGGATACGGAAAACAACTGGGTATTTTCGGGAGACCACTCCAGTTCGTCCAGGACGAAGTTAACCAGATCGTCCGTCAAGGGCACCTGACGTTGCACAGTAACGTCACGAATGCATAGTCGGACATGTTCGGCTTGAAGTGGCAGAAATGGAACCATTGCGGTGATTAAATGTTTTTGGATCAATTCGGAATAGCGAAGACCACCTGGACAGAAATGAAGGGATAACAAGAATATAGACCGAGGTAATACGTGTCACGCAGATGGATTGCGAAAATGAAACGAGGCGAGGAAGAATTAATTGCCTTGAATGACAAATAATATGGGATCACGACGAACCTTACAGCACTAACAGTTCGAATCAGCGATGCCAAGCAGAGACAAACCCATGGTATGACACTATTTACAGCCTTTATGAAAATTTTTGGAAAGTCCATCACCAACCCTATAAGTAGTATCATGCCTTTGTACAGCAAATTCAGTAGAAAAATAAAAAATAATCGTCCAGCTGTAGCACCCTTTCGGTGCCTAACTGCCATGCCACCAGAAGGAAGCACGAGAGCTGGGATACTGCCAGGTTGCCCAAGCCTAGATAGGGGAAGTCGAGAGTCAGAGATCGGGTTCGAGCCACGGACCTTCCGGTCAGCAGATTCACGCTCCAACCACTGACGAACGACAGATTCAGTTCATATTCAGCTAAGTCCTCCAAAGACATCACCTTGATTTGCAAACCAATTACCTTGGTCAGCACCGAAAGAAAGACGGAGAGTGCTACGTGAAAATGAGAATTCATGTGTGGCTTGTCCTGGACAGTTAGTGACTAAAGTTATTTGCTTGCAAGTAAACATCTGGGCTGTTTATCCTAACTAGTATGGCCACCAGCGAACGGTTAAGCTGCCTACGTCAAGAGCCAGTTAGAGAAAACACCCCAATCACTCATCAACCATACAAGTTGGATAGATGAACGCGTGAAACAAACGGGCATGCGATCGGTTCTTCTAAGGCCAGCTGATGGGGTCCTGTCGGAGCAAAGGGCCTCATGTGACTGCAATTTTGGCACCTTTTCTCTCTTACTATACAGCATTCGTCCTTTCGAAAGAGCAGTCAGTCCGAATTTTCTTTTTCGATGTATTGTTTTGATTGGACAGAATTCGTTTTTTGCAAGTCACAAGTACGTGCTTCTACCTAACGTCTATCAAACTACTATCCCTCCTCTGCAACAACTCCTTCTGTATTACGAAGGTAGGGTTTTTTAATTCGACATAAGATAAAGGTTATTTTGCTATCTGAAACCGGGCCGAAGTAGCTCTTCTTAGGTCACAATAGGTGTGCACTGATCTAAAATGATCAAACGTTTATTCACATCAAATGAGACAGAAGGATCAAGCAAAACTTGTTTATTGTCAGCTAGAGACTCCAAGGAGAGTAAACTTAATTGCGAGATAAGGAGAGCCATACACAAAGCAGTGAACCATGTTTGACCGAAAATAACGAGCGCGGAAAACGCGACCATCTCACTGTTGCAAATATAGGAGGTGGACATGATCAACTGGTGAGATAGACATGTGTGCGACCCATTCTCTTCAGTAACCCTCAAATATCCAAGTTTCCGTTAACACTCAATTCAGGTACACTTTGCACCCACAAAGTATAAGGTAATACTCGTGGACATGCAGCCAATGAACACGCCACTTACAATCCAGCGAGAGGCACTGGAAGTTGTGGAGCGTTTTACGTATCTTGGAAGTTGCATTAGTTCTGACTGGACTGTGACAGATGAGGTCAATGCACGAATCTGCAAGGCTCGGGTCGCGTTTGCTACTTTGTGACAATTATGGCGTCAAAGTGGTGCATCCCTGAATCTCAAGGGATGTATGAATCAGGCTACAGTACGGGCTGTTTTGTTGTATGGCAGTGAGGCTTGACCTGTTCGTGCAGCGGAACTGAGACGTCTTCAGGTGTTCGACAATCGTTGTCTCAAAACCATAGCTCGTGTGGGTTGGTGTCGGCGAATCCGTAACGAGACAATTAGAAAGCGAGTTTTCGGTTGTGCAACGGGTACTTCCATTGAAGTATGTGTTTAGCACCAGAAGCTGCGTTGATTGGGACATGTGTTACGTATGCCGAACCATCGTTTGCCGAAGAGAGTGCTGTTTTGCATGCCCAACTCAGAGTGGCGGAAGCAGAGAGGGGGCCAACCTTTGATCGCAGAGGAGTATGAAGGAGATTAGAAACGGTTGGGTGCTGTCGGTGCCACTCACCTTCCAGGATGGGGACCGCGTGATCCCCACTGCACCTGGTTGGAGACGCTGCAAGATATGGCTGCCAACCGATGTCAGTGGCGTTCTTGTTGTCAGTTTTTATCCAGATTGCATGAATGAGTGTCTGGAGGAATGATTGTAGTCAGCATGCACTAAGTCCCTTCTCATCCACCTTTTTTATTCTCTTCTTCACAATAAGGCTTCAAATAAATAATGATTGTAAGGCATGCCTACGTCTCCAACCTTAATCCAGAAAATCTGGAAAAAAACTGGCCGAATGAACGCCATTGACGTCGCTTAGGCACCAGATCTTTCGGCGTCCCCAGCCAAGCCCATAGAGGGCCATCCCGGAAGACTAATAGCATCAGTAGTACTCCGAATTTTTGCAACAGCCTTCACTAATCAGAACCCTCACTGCAGTACAACAACATATGGTAATTTTGAGTTTATCTCTCACAATCAATTTCGTCAAACGAAATTTCGTTGTCCCTCTGCACGTGATGCCCGGCAAAATCGTTTTCCGTTCCTTCTAACTTCATCCGCCAATTTGTCATCTTGTACGCCCTTCCTTACTGGACCGGTAGTTCGTCCTCTAGCTTCGACGTGCTCTGAAGATAAGTACTACATGACGGCTAGATCTATGAAGCAAGTGTTAGGATGCAGTGGCACCCCAAGAATCTTCGTCAACATCATCATCAAAGACAGCAACATCGGTGTTGACACTGATGCTTCACTGCCGTAACGATAAACAAGGTGCGATGGACCTCACTTCCTGTAGATTCTCTCACAGATGTTGCCAAACGATCCACACAGAGGCGACTATCAACGGGTATCCAATCAAGCAGAGACGCTTCCGCTCGTTCGCTCAATACAATACCCACCCCAGCATATCCAGCTGCAGCGGCCTCTGGATCACCAGAGGTGCACAGCCGGAAGCTGGAAGAGAGCGAGGGGGCAGTCAGTTCGATCACAGTACTTGAGTCCTGCGCCCTTGTTTCTGACAGACAACATACATCAATGCAGAGGGAATCCAGCGTACGAGCAAGAGCCACCTGTTGTGCTGCCTGCTTCAGCGTGCGAACATTAAAAGTAACTAAGTAGACAGGTTTTCGGGGTTTCAAAACAGACTTCGAAGTGTTCAGGGTTGTGACTGAACTCAGGCGTATAGGAGCTGCAGCTGAGTGTGATGCAGGGCGAGCAAAACGGTCAGTCCTAGAGCTGGGACCTGCGGAGGAAGCATTCAAATTTAGGTGGGGGTGGTGGAAGACGGAGAACGTGAAAGTGTAAGAAGGGAGGTGCCAGGAGTAGCATGTTTTCGCCTACTCGCCCTGCTGTATGCAGCAAGTAAGGCGACCCGGCTAGTGGCACCACGCGACGGCCGATGTGGCATGAGAGTATTGTTAGCTGTAAATGTCAAGGTTGTACGTGGGCTGGGATACTGTCAGGGCGCCCACACCTAGACAGGAGGACGATTAGGGTCCTCAAGCAAAGCCTTTAGCGCAAAAGCCTAACCGGAAGGCAGCGGTGTTTAGCGGGAAATGCGAGTGCATTACCATTTTTATAGAACAAGTCGCCACGAGTGTTTTAACCCCTAACCTGGAGGACAAGGAGACTGTGTTCGTCAGACCTCTAACCATTAATCAACGTGGTATGAGAGACTCTGCGAGTATCGCGTCGACACCCCCCAGTATTGCTCAGTGGGTTGCCGAGGTACACAAACCGCCGCACCACGGTAAGGTCCAGTCTCTTCGTCAACAGCAAGTATTTGAAAGCCTGTTCAAACTTCTCAGAGGAAAATCTGTTGGTTAGAAAACTGGATTGTACCGGCTGTCGATCTACTCAGGTAGTCACTTGAGTACCGCAGAGTGATCATGTTTTATCTGAGTAGTCATCGATCCTCGCGGAGCACCTGAAAATTGCTCAGCCGAGGTTGGATTTGACCGAATGTGTGGAACAGGTCTTAATACATTGGTAAAATGCACTAGTCTGAAAAGTAAGTTGGTGTAAACGGCATTCTGCTAAATCCCAGCTGAATTTCTCATTTACGGCGATCTTTAACAGAATGCATCACACAAAGCTGCTTCATGTTTCAGTTGGTATGATAAAATAAATAACGAAGTATATTTTCATAACATAACACACTACTTGGAAGGTTGCGGGAAACTTCGAAGTCAGTCAGACCGATCCATCCTCAGAACTGTTTTCCCCAAACAGTCAGATATTCAATGGCAAAGATAGAACCTTTGATTTCCTGAATATCATTGCTTCAAGTCTTGCCAGTTGGTTTACATAAATTCGCCGTCACGTATTGGCAAACTCTTCGACAACCCACGACCGGTTTCGACCTTCTTGGGGCTCATCAGGTAGGTGCAGTCCCCAAGTTTCTGTCAACCTTATTTCTTACTTGGACCCAAATTAGGCAAATACTCTCATTTACATATCAATTTATGAAAATATACTGCGATATCTCGAATATCGTACCAAATGAAACATGAGGCGGCCTTTGTGCAGCACATACAGTTGAAGAATATCATAAACGAGAGATTCAGTTGAGTCTCCCGTGAAAACCAAATTGATATTCAAATGAATGTATTTGTCGTAATGCTGGCTTAATTTGAAAATGGATGTATCCCGCTGATTGCACACACCTTGGTGTTCAAGTAGAACATAAGGTTAATGAAAACTCGGGGGCTACTCCCAGCCGATGAACCCCAAGAAAGGCGCAACCAGCAGTGAGCTGTCGAAGAGACTCCAGCAACTTTATAGGAAATGTGTTGGTTCAGAATAGATCTCCGCTCAGCATCCGGCTTGGGTATTACCAGGTTCTCCAACAGGATGGACTATAATTCAGACATAATATACTGGTCTTCCACCAGTGGTGAGGAGATTGCCTTATAAGAGAGGGCACGTTAAAAGGAAGTCTCAAGCCTAACTGAATGCACAAGTTGTACACACTGCTCTGCAGGTGCCTAGTTCGAAGGATAGGAGTCTGAACCTATTAATCAGATCGTTACGTATCCTGGTGGTCGATCAGATGGCCGCTAACTGCTCGCCGAGCTTGGCAATTGGCTTGCAAACGTTTCGTCCCCAATAGAGGAGAGTTGTTGAGTGTTGAGTGTGCACTTATCTTAGCAAGCTGCATTTATGTATTTTTCGAAGAGTAACTAATATCCTCTCGTGATCGGCTAGTTGGTATATACCTCTTTTGTAGGACTACTGGCCTGTTCGCGATTTACGCTGCGTTGTGGTCTATAGATCTCATATTCCATTGGTTTGCTGGACAGCTCCTTTGGAATGTTGCAGGTTCGTTCCCGGTTTGTCATGCGTTGTGGTCTTTCTCCCTTGAACTCGGCTGATCGTGATGGCGGTTTCTATTTTTAGTAGTTTCTTCCCTTCAGTCTGATTGGTGTGTCCTTAGATGGTATCGTAGTCTCATCTTCCTGAGCTTGATCAGCCAGTTGTATTCCCCCGTTTGATGCATTTTTCTTCTCGTGATAGCCGATTTAGTTGCGCTTAGACGGTCAAGTTGATACCTCCCTTTGTTGAGTCGTTCATTATCCTTCTTCGATTTATCTATTCGATGCTAGTCCGGGAAAGTGGGCTAATCCCCTCGAGTTTTCATTTTGGTTCACCTGCCTCTCCTAAACCGGTTCACTCCGGTTTGTTGCGCGGCTTTGCGCTCTGTAGTTCCGTAGTTCTTTTGCTCATAGTGGTCGACAGACTGGGTCGATTTCCATGTGTTTGCTGATGGCTTTTTCAGTGGCGTGACATGCTTCCATGAATTCACGTTCACTCTTTGTTCTAGCTTGAGTTAATATGTGAATGTTGCTCCAGTCGAATTTGTGTCCATTTTGATCTTCGTGCACGGAGACGAGTTAAAATATGTCGTCTTTTGGTTGCAAGCTCGTGTTCATGTATCCTGGTAGAGAGCTTCCTTCCTATTTGCCCCATTTTTGCCACAATCACCGCACTGAATCTTGTGTACAACGTTGGTCCTCACCATTATGTCCAATCATCCCTTTGGGTTTGACAATGCTCTCCGTAGGGTGTTCGCGAGTTTGTGGGCCAAGGTCATGCTATACTGTCGTAACAGCTGTGCATTCACTTCCGAAACATGCTTGAGGTATGGATGTGTGATCCGTTTGTCTTCTCCTTGTGCTGTTGAGTTGGCCGAATTGGGTTTTCTGAGAGTCCACCAAATGAAGTTTCTGGAGTGTCCATTCCCCTGGAAAGCCTTGTGCAAGCGTTTCTTTCCTCTGACTTTTGATCCCGTATTGTTGCAGTGTGTCTCAATACGGTTGCTTGTGACGGTTCGGATGATTACTGTGGTGACTGAAAATTTGGTCTGCATGCGTCGCTTTTCTAAAACACCTGAAACACCCCAAAGGATCTACCCAACAAACCAATGGAGTATGAGCCCTGCAGACCACAACGCAGTGTAAGTCGCGAACGAGCCAGTAATATTACGAGAGTTATATACCAACTAGGCGGTCATATGAGGATATTAGATACTCTTCGAAAAATGCATAAACGCAGGTAGCTAAGGAGAAAGTATCCACTCAACTGCGCACTGACGATGTCTCCTCGACTGGGATGAAACGTTTGCAAGCTCGGCGAGTAGATCAACGGTAATCTGAACAACCACAAGTAAACGCACCCGAGTTACCAATATTTCGACACACCAGTTACGTATCCGAACACATCTAGTGAATTCCAATAAAGATGGCGATCTTCGTGGAAGCTTTCGGGTGTACGACATAACTTGGTTCAATAATACTGTTAAACGTTCCGGGAACTCAATATTCTGCTCTAATCCAATGCGTATCATTTGTTGCAAATGTAGAAATCAGTCAGTCGATGTTTCTGCACAAACCTTGTACCGAAATACCGTATTCTAGCTTCTACAGCTTCTTTTACCGAAGACAAGAAGAATGAGGGAAAGACAGTCACGCGCTGGAGGCGATGACCCAGTCAGTTCACCAACATGAAATGGTTCTGTTTATCCGGTCTGGCAGGAAGCGAGGGAGCTACACAGTGATGGCGACAACTTTGATGCGATAGAGTCATTAGCTGCGCCATATAGTCATTGTTTAAAGGTAACGATCCAAGAAGAGCAATGTCGTACTCAATGTCCGTGACTGAACCTCCAGGGAAAATTTCAATCCCCGAGGTGTTAGACGTGCATGGACTACGAAATCAAACAGGAAGGACGACGGGAAGCATCTTTGCCTGGCACAACTGGGTGTGTGAACTCCAGAGTTTGCAGTACACGCGTACGCGTCAACGGGAAGATGCCTATAGAGCCTTTGTAAGATAAAATAATTTAGAAGAGGCCTCCTTAATCGCCAGACACTAACAAAACTTCTGAGGATAAACTGAGTCAAAATCAGATCTGATTTCCAGAAAAACGACCACCGTTGTTCGCTGAAAGGAGTGGCGCAAAGCGACGACATGACCGACGCAACTCCGACCAGGAGGGAACCCAACTTGATTCTCGCGAATCTACCGCACTGAAGAAATCAAGTTGTACGCTTTTGTTATCGATGTTGGACTGGCGTCGATATTCCATTCTGGTTCATTTGGTCCTTCCAGAGCTAGAGTTCATGGGGATCAGCTGAACTGTTCTTCAAAGTGCTCAGCCCGTTGTTCACGACGGCGTTTCTGTGAATGAATTGAAGTCCCACCCTTTTCAGAGATTCCTTCGCATAACCCCACCCTCCTCAGATCAGTTGAACAGGGTGCGATCACTCCCCTTTTCAAAAGCTTTTCCATTTCTCGAACCTTCGCCATCCACAGTGCTCTTCACCATTCGCCGTCTAAGGGATCTGCGGGCTAGTATACTGTTCTTGGTTCCAATGAAAGCTGCTGATCGTGACGAGATCCACTGTTCATTGGGGTGAGCGACTGCGAGCAACCTCCGGCAGACGGTTTCAGAACCCTTGAGCCTGGCTTTTTCACCTTTTCCCAGTCGTCATACAAATCACCATTACCACTATCATACCCGTCTAGTTCTGAAAGCCAACTCAATTCGATACTGCTGAGCTCAAGAGACGCTTTGAGAGTGATGAACTGAATTTCGTTGCATTGACCGCCGATTTTAAGAGGGAAAACGAATAGATACGCGTGCCCGCACAATGCCGTGCTCGGGGTCAAGTGGTGTGCTTCAAACTGAACGAAAATCTTGTGTCGAAGATCTCCACAGGTAACTGACTACCACATGGTCCAAATGAGTCCACAGTCGGTTTGCAGTGAATGACCTCCAAGTCACTCAGTGTGGGCGCGTGTCCTGAAAGTTTTTGCTGGCAAGAAACAAATGACGTTCACAACCTAATTGAATAAGTCGCTCCCCATTATCTGAGCGGTGAGTGTCAGTCAAGAATCGAACACCAAGATGGGCTTCCTCAGGACTTGGTCATCAATATCACCTATAAGAATCACTGTACTTCTCACTAACCGGAGAAACCGTGACAAATCACGGTAGAACCTGTCTTTCTCAGGTTCAGAGCTGCCGTCTGTCGGAGTGTATACTGACATAACAATTACAGAGCGTTTAGGGAATCGAGAGGCACTGACTCCCATTGAACCGGTCCACCAAACAGCTCAAAGATGACTGTTTACAGGAATTCAGTGTAGTGAACCGCATTTAGCTCTAGGGCCAAGCACAAATCCAGTGCCGTAGATACCTCGAGCCCTTGCATCACCAGACACCCGAACAGTGAAGTGCGAGAAATATGGGCCCGTCCCGAGATGTCTGAGGTCTACGAGCAAACTGGGGTGTTGTATGCTTGTTTCGGAGATGCACCATACACCATTCGAAAGAGAGATACAGGGGGCACGGGTGCAGCAACGCTACTTCCATAAATGGACACGCTGGGTGCCTGAAGGAAACACCTTATTGCCTTCACACTCCTGACACAGAGGAAAGCACGAACTTAACTCCAGGCCGCCTCGTAATACGATTTCGTGCAGTACTGAGACCTGCTGTGCTTCGTCGCACTGCTCCACGTTGGTCTTACTGGCATGTTTGAACCCTAAGGAACTGAATTCCAGCCAGTGTAACCCGCAGGATCACTGGAGCACTGATGCGGGACCACCACAAGGTGACAGATTTAAGTTGAGTAACTGTATACTTCCTTACGCGGCCGAATATTTCGTTAATCAGGCTTTGCTCGAAGACAGTCTTGGACATCTCTCCAGTCAGTGTGTCCCTTCGAATTCGCATCTCGTTTACTTAGGTACTGCATTCATCGAGTTCACTATATATTTATAAACGAATTGAAAACGATGAAAACTCATTCCTACAGAAGTGCACCAAATCATTATCTGACTTGATCTGAGCACTCTGCTGTTAAGTGCCTTGTTCTAATGGTCGACCGTAAGGGAGTTGGAAGTGTTGAGAAAGAAAAGAGCCAATTCGATCGCAACGGTGGGTGACAGGGGACTTTGCGATGGACTGCGTCGTAGCGCTAAAGAAGTGCAGGTTGCAATCTTGCTGGATACAAAGCGATACAATCGAGTAGGACAAAAACATGCTATATTGGTTCACATTCCCAAACAAGCGGCCTTCACTCCACAGAGGCTTCAACTGTGACGAGAGATCGAAGTCTTTGCCGACTGTTGCGTCGAGGTCGGAATCCTGTATGTTCCTGTGTATATGTACTCCCTTAGAACTAGAAGAAACATCCACTATCTCGGCAAATTCCGCCCTATACGTGGTAAACGAGTTTGGGGCACTAACAGAGCCCGTATTCACTTACCATCATCGTTGAAGGCGGATTTCGTGATAATTCTATCCATATCAGTGTACAACAAATCTTCGCGTTTCTTGCCATCCTTTAGATGATCATACAAGCGGCGATTGATGGAATTTCCTCCAGCATTGCTGGAACATCAGAGAAACGAATAGTTCGGTTAACCAAGTTGAAGAAAGATAACAGGCTAATGGTTGAAAACACTCCAGCAAATGGACTACAAAAGATGGTTGTGAAAGACATTTTCTTCAGAGTAGATTCATAGCCTGCATGAAAAGTGCATTGTGGTAAGCCACTGTGGATGAATAAGTGAAGTCAACATGAAATAGACGGAAATGTTGAGATGAGATAGGTGTTAGGTTGGGACGTAGCCTCTACATAGTTTCGTCACCAATGCAGTACAGGCATTACTGGGAGCATCGGATGAGTACTGTTGATAAATATTGTTGTTTCATCAGATAGCTTTCTGGCGAAGATACTTACAGAAGCCAGTCTATGCAAGAATGCGGTCAGTTGATAACCTGACAACAGAGGCGAATCCAAAGTGGCTTGAATATGGCCAACTGTGACAGGAAACGCGGGCCTCCAGAAATCATGTTGAACAGTGACATAAGATCAACAAGGCAACAAGCGATCTACTTTAAATAGAACTAAGACTATGTTCACCTACGCACGGGTCGCTCGACAGACCTTCAATCGCATGAGTGCAGCGACGACTACTGAGAATTGTGCAAAATGGAGACCCGCATGCCTCAAAAAGGATCGGTTTTTGTGGGCCACCAACATATTCATGCTGGTTCAATAGACGTCGACAACTGCGCTTAGGTAGTAAGTTTGCCCCTTCTGAACTCGCACCTGCCCGACCCGATTGTAGTTCTACGGAGGAATAGTCAGTAACTAGTCAGCCACTGGAACAACACCAGGTTACTTATTACCACCCAAACTGAACGTCAGTGAGTGATCTCCGAATAGGTGTGGTAGACAAGCATCACTGCTGGTGCTCACTGTTACTCAACCACGGTCAGACCGGATGGTGAACAGCAATAGATCTCTGCGTGTCTGTAGTAGCATCCACTGAATATACGTAGAACCAGTCCCATATAGACTACCGCATGGACGTCCAAAGTTCCAACTACTTCTGACCAGTAAATCCGTCATGAACGGTGGTCGCTCACTGAGGCAATTATTTGATTATACGGCTGCCGCTTGTGTCGCACGAGTTCCTTTTATTGAATAGCTCGAGGTGACAGGGACGAGAATAGAGTGAACAGCTTGTCGCTCGGAAGAACATCAGTTCATCCCCGATGAACAGTTACACATGATGCCCATCTACTAGCAGGATTCCTAATGAAAGCCACCTTAGTGACGGATATAGCGAATATTAGTGGATTACATAAAGTTGTGCGATGAGTGAAAAGTAGAATACACAAAACTATCAATGCAGAAGAAATGATGGAAATCAAACTAAATACCTTAAAAATAAGAATATCGATCGCCGAAAATCGACACCATCAATAGATTCGTGAAAATCCAACAAGGGAGCCAGAACATCGAGAAGGCCGCTTGGCATGTTGTGCATCTCGTCAAAAACAAACACAGAATAAGGACAGGCTGAGACGGCTTCGCGTAATTCTCTATGAAGCTTCATCTAGATTTAAAAGAAGGAAAGTTGGATGAAAACGCTTGATTAGAGTTTCGATGGAGAACGTACCAAAATTATGGTGAGCAGCGAAAACTAAAAAATGAAATGAGCAAGCTACCCTATCCACCGACCCTACGGAGCACAAGCTATGCCCCCTAACAGACCACGAGGCAGCTTTAAAACAACGGTCTCACACTCCTCGACTAGCTGCTCGACAATACTCTTGCATAAACTGACATCTGAGCATATTCGTACTTTCCAACTCCTCCACCCATGCAGTCACAAGAGTGCACTAGTGCAACTTCTGTAATCGGTTTTAGGCTGCTAGTTGTGTGGGAGGAGCTTCGTGAATAACGACGAAGTGGACAAACCCGACAGAGAGTTGGAATTTCGTGTATCGCCCGCTATCGATATGCAGGGCACCGACAGTCGGTAGTAATCACGTCTAAACTAACCCCAGATTCTTTGTCTCCAACAAGTAGGGTAACAAAAACATCAAGAACAGCAGTATGCTAGCGGTTGCCATTAGGGCCTCAGTACTCCGCCCATATGGGAAAATAACTCTCAGGTGAAAAAAAGTACAAACTGAGAGGAGAACTTAGTGAAATAAGCGTCCGGAGGAAATGATCCAGGGTGAGATACACGACTCTATCCAAGGAAGAGCTGAGAACCACACAACAGTTTAGGAAAAATCTTTCCACCGTCAGTCGTGCTGAACACAAAACTTGGCTGTAGGAGAGACCTGACGCCACACCCCCTAAACCCTTGTTGGTGTCTTGTTTTCGAGATGAAAATTGCCTTTTATTGCTCTCCTTCTTTGGTTGGCAACCATTAATCCAAGGTCAGAAGTCACAAATCCTCTAACAGCGATTTGAGATAGTTGGAGATGTGGCAACCGTAAACTGAACCCAGTCTTCAACTGTATAAAGTAATTTTACTATTTCCCAACACCCGTGATCCAACGAATGGATGTATGGAGGCTGACTGAAACATAGAAGTTAATGGCAAATTGTTATACAAGCTATAGATGAATGTGACTTACCTTGTACTCGTGCACTTTTTGACGATGGGCGAAGTGAATCGTTGAGTCGTAGAAGTGAAAGAAACGGCTCTTTGTGCCTTGTTTGAACACGTGGGATGCGATAAGATTGGAAACGAAATTCTTTCCCACCCCCGTGTAGCCATGAAAGGAAAGAGCCAGTGCTTTGGGTGGATTGCGATCTAGCATATGAGCAGATAAGTGATGGAACACTCGTTCAGTGACAATGTGTTGACCGTGCAGATGGTGGGTCAGTACATGCTTCAGACCGGTTTGATTAAACCAAACCCCTTGAGAACAGCACTCACGGAGAAGACATTCGATTCCGTCCCTTGCTAAAAATGCTGCCAATAACCCAGATACAGGGACGAGAGCGACAAAAGGAAATGCCGAAATATTTGTCACGAGGGATAGCACAACAAGCAGCAGAAACGTCGAAGAAGGCATCTGAATCGTAACATCACCCACTAGGAAGCTCCAAAATTTGCTTGTGAAAACAGCTGATTAAAAAATAAAAATGTAGATGAGTATCTCATATATTTAGTTTCACACACGAGTGAGCCATCCAAGACAATTGCTAAATTAAACAGAGGGTACACACGACTGTACAGAACCGACTAATAGTTTCCACCTAGGCTTGCTGATAGGACTGAGTGCCGCAATGATTCGATATGCTTTACTGTTTGGAAACTCATTCTTGAGGTTCGCCATGCTAGAATCCTCAGAGACAGCATACAAAGAGCAGCGAGCCCGATACTGCTAATAATCTATCTAGAAATAAAGTCGCGCGGGCCCAGGCAACAAGATTGTGAAGGAAGTGGCTCCTCCAGAGGAACAGCACTTCCATTTCTATGAAAACAGTCAGACATTCTTCTTTTCCTAGGAAGACAATTAATGAAAGGTCAGTTTTGAAAGCCTCGAACCCCCAAACGCAAAACCGGTAACTACCTAACATAGTCTAAAGAATTTTAAATCTCAAAAGGTACCTGGTGGAGCTTCATATCTATCTCCTCCGCACAAAAGTATCGGAACTCGGGCACCATGCCTTACTTCCCGTGCTCTCAGGCACTTCTAGCCCGCCTCGACTGAGCGAGTCGAACTTTTGAGTCATTGGCTCAAGGTTTTCCGAAAAATTCCCAACTTCAGCTGCTTGAGTCAAAGGCTAAGACGGAGGCTCCTCGAAATAACCATCCAATCTTCTTATTGATTCAAGGGTCTGATTTCAAGTGGAAGAACCGAAGTAGAGTACCTTTAATAAACTCTTGATTGACCTGCGGAACAAGAACGTACCAGCTGTCTTTGTAGTTCATTGTTCGCTTATCATCTCTCACACTTCCTCCCCACCTTTCAACTGACCTGCTCCGGCCGGTCCAGCTATCAATCGTCCGCCTGTGCTGTCCAATCCCCAACCCCAAACCAAAATAATACTTAAATGAACTCAAAAGGTCCGGTGCACATTGCCTTCCGTGCCTGTCAAACAGGGAGACATGCATACCTTACTAAGAATGCTCTCTCATTCTGCCTCCAAAACACACATGCAACCTCAGATGGATCATGCACCTTAAAATACTCAGGACTATCCAGGTAGCTAACAGTTGCCCTTCGGGTGTCTACCGATCTTGATAACATGGCTCGTATGGTTTCGTAAGATTCAAGCTGAAAAAGCCCTGCTGAACTGAACCCAAATAAACAGCTGTGTCCGTGCTGCACGGTTTCCTGGCTCAATTAAAATGATTACAGCTCGATGCAGTAAATAATTTCCGTTCTTGGAGCCAGCATCTGCTCTGAGAGATTGCAACTCCGAAGACCTCTCGCAACCACAGTCTGGCTAGAGAGGGATGACGTGGTCTGAGGGCGCAGAGCATAACTCCCAATGCAACTGAACACCTTTTGAACCGCACCAAACTCTTTGGTTTTAAAAGTATTAAGCAATGCAATGTGGAGCGATCGGAGTGTGTGGTTTTCACGGCCAACCTATCCTAACCCGTCCCTCTTGGGGGCACGGGTGCAGCAACGCTACTTCCATTGATATGGACACGCTGGGCGCCTGAAGAAAATACCTTATTGCCTTCACACTCCTGTCGCAGAGGGAAGTACGACTTTAACTCCAGGCAGCCTCGTAATACGATCTCGTGCAGTACTGAGACCTGCTGTTCTTCGTCGCACTGCTCCGCGTTGGTCTTGTTGGCATGTTTGAACCCCAAGGAACTGAATTCCAGCCAGTGTAACCCGCAGGATCACTGGAGCACTGATGCGGGACCACCACAAGATGACAGCTTTAGGTCGGGATATTTCAAACAGTATTCTGTTGGATGAAAACGCCTAGGGCTTCAGAAGCAGGCAGAGAAGCTTCGGACCGTAGGTCAATAACAAAACAAAACAAAAAATAGGACAACACAAAACCCTGGAAAGTCAAAGTGCTTCCAGGGCGTTCGTTCACATGCGTTGAGTACGCGGACAATATTGATCTCCTTGATTCAGATCCCTCAAAGATATCATTTCAAATAATCTACATAATTCTGCCGCACGATGCTTCACACCTCGTAAAGTGCTGCCACAAGGCTTGGTGGGACCAAATCCAAACATCGTGCTTTCAAACCAGCAAATCGACGTGGCAGATGAATATATTTACCTGGGAAGTCGTGTAACTTCCGGTGGAGTGGCTGGAGAGGAGGCCACTTCTCGAGTTGGGAATGCCAGGACAGCTTTTGCCAACCTCCGACACCTACGGCGGCAGTGTGACATCAGCTTGTCTGTCGAGAGCAGGATATTCACTACAACGGTGCGATCCATACGGCTTTGTGTATCAGAAACGTGGTCCCCACACGCAAAGGAATCACGAAAACTCTGGGTGTTTGGTCATCTGCGTCTTTGAAGCATTGGCCGGGTCTGGTGAGAAGACCAGATTAACAATACTGAAGTGAACCAGATGTAAGGAGCTCTACTACGATGGATAAGCTATTCACACTTCATAGGTTAAACTAGTTAGAGGTACTTCGTATGCCAGAGGACCGTCCGCCTCGCAGAGCTGCTTTCGGTCAGCCGTATGCCAAGAGGAAGCGACCCAGGTGAACAACCTATGTCCTGGTAACGAAGTATGAAAGCACTAACCAGTAAACTAACCGGGTTGGCAGCTTCCGCCTTCATGGATGGGGACTACGGAACTAAAGATAAAAATAAAAATCGTTCAGCTGTAACACCCTTTCGGTGCCTAGCTGCTATACCACCTGAAGGGAACACGAAGGCTGGAATACTGCCGGGTTGCCCAAGCCTAGACAGGCGAAGTCGAGAGGCAGAGATAGGGTTCGAACCACGGACCTTCCGGTCAGTAAATTCGCCCTCTAACCACTGAGCCATCTCGCCTCCACTACGGAGCTAAACTCGTCAATGGTTGCCAACACTAGTAGAAACTGTTCAATCACGCAGCCAGGGGCCTCTTGTATCAAAGCTACCACCTTCAACGCGTATCTGCTCAATTTCCCGTACCCAAAAATAAGTAGATTGGTTCAATACGAACTGAGTTATTACGCCAATGCTCCCAAAACTAGGTTGTATCTTCCATGCCCTCCTATTTTCCGGTGACCGGAACTGTTGCACTGTAGAGCAACGTACCCTAGAAGACAAACTGAATTGGACTGAACCTAGAGGCAGAGTGTGAAAACCTTAACCAACTACCTCGGTGGCGTTGACAATTGCCGCCTGCATCAACGCGGATTCCGGGACCCGATTAGCAAACGGTTATTGACACTGACAAACATGGCTGTCACGCAGTCTGTGACGTTTCTGAATTAAAGCTACTGTCTTCAGTGTGTACCTGTACAACTTCACGAGGAGAGTGGATGTCATCATGGTGCGACGGCCTGCCTACTTCAGTGAATCACTGAGCTGTATTGGAGGATACCAACTGAACGTCCACAGAGTCTCCTCTATCTGACTGGTCAATGGTTGGGGATCAGAACAAACGTGGCAATTTATTCGTTAAAATTTGGGCTATTCGAATAATCTCAAGTGTCCACCGATGTCCATTCCCCAACCCGTTTTTTGACGACCAAACCAACATCTGCTGCCGTGCAATCAGGCTTTGGAGTCAGATGCTTTGTTTACGGACCTCAATCGACCTCATGTGTAAGTTTGGGCGCCCTGACAGACCTCAGCCTACATAAAACCGTCAACTTTACAGATGAAAGTACCCTCATGCCACATTGGCCGTCGCGCAGTGACATCAGCCAGGTCGCCTCATTCGCCGCACACAGTAGGGCCGATAGGCGAAGACGTGCGACAGCTGACGCCTCCCATCTTTTTTCACCGTTATCTCTCAGCCTGTCTAACTTCAGAACCACTCTTATGTAGAGCCCAGCTGTAGGCACATCAGTCATGCACCTATAGAATTGACACGGTGCTCGCCACTGCTCATATCTACTGCTCCGAGTCCGCTATTCAGACCCATTCCCCTGCTTTTATTACATCCTTTAGCGTAAGAAACCTTAGGCAGATCGGCCAACGAGCTGCTCTTGCACGTACTCTAGATACTCTGTCGGCTGACACCTGTCGTACTCTTGAAGGTTGAATACATGATCCTAGTACAACTGCTCAAACTACAGCACCCTCTCCATTAGGAACTACAGGTTACGAACTTCGAGTGATCCTGAAGCTGCTGCATCGGGTTGCCCTCCTATTGGTACAGCCTTAAGTTGGGGAGCCGAGGTTACGTTGCTCGTCTGGATAGCTGTAAACAGCCGAGTCTGTGTTGGGGCGAGATGGCTCAGTGGTTAGAGCGCGAATTTACTGACCGGAAGGTACGAGGGTTCGAACCCGACCTCTGCCTCTCGACTTCCTCTGTTTGGGCTTGGGCAACCTGGCAGTATCCCAGCCCTCGTGAATCCTTCTGATGGTTGGAAGCTAGGCACCGAAAGGGTGTTACAGCTGGACGATTTTTTTTCTGTGCTGTTCGACTTTCCCTTTGGATAAAAACCCGTACTGATTGAAATACTGAACGCTATTTGCCTGTCGTATCCATATATACACTAACGAACTGCAGCTCCGATCCACTGAAAGACACCTACCGAGAAGTGACCACCCTCTTGTCCACCACGACGAGCTCCGGGAAATTCATAGCAGCGACAAATTTCAATGGATAGGTAGGGTGCCTCAGTTTATCAAAGGCACGCCTTGATGGTGTGTTCAGTCTCAACGCAATGAAAATGGTGAACGTCTTTTGCAAATTTGTACTGATTACCAGATGTCACCCGGAAGTAATGGGTCTGCACGACGTTAAAGATAAGATGAGTGTTCAGCTGTAACACCCTTTCGGTGCCTAGCCGCCATGCCACCTTAAGGAAGCACGATGGCTGGGATACTGTCAGGTTGTCCAAGCCTAGATAGAAGTCAAGATTCAGAGGTCGGGTTCGAGCCACAGAACTTCGGGTCAGTAAATTCGCCCTCTAACCACTGAGCCATCTCGTCCCTTTCATATTTTGCCGTACCTCATCCACGTGCCCACTAGCAGTACAGTAATAGTTTACTGTAGAGTTGTTGAGCTAGCTTAGATCGATGCTGTTGAGCTATGGTGGTTCTTCGAAGATGGTAGATTGGCATGCTTCTTGCTGACTTGCGAGGGCCTGAAGGGAAACGAACTGTCAGGTGTGCACGTACCATGGCGTAATCGGAATCAGGTTGTGTGCCCCAGATGGAACGGCAGTCTTGAATTGCGGTTCTCTACCGGTGGCTGGTGGCTACGTGATCCAACTGGGTCCACGGTTGCCTTGAATTTGGTGGCTGCCAGATTACGCGATGAGAAAATTTATGCTGAAAGTTCGTACTGGTCAGAAACAGTTGATGATCAGCACACAACTGAAGGAGTCGCTCCACGTTGTCTGTGCGACGAGCACCAACTCTGAATCGACCGCCCAGATGTGATTCCAATGAGCTCGGACGACCGACTGGGGCATTCATATCGCCCGCGAGGATGACAATGTCACTGCTTCTTGCTCGACGAAAAAGTCCGAATGGATCTCGATAGAAAATATTCTCCTCAGCGTCAGAAGTGCAGACCGTTTGGTCAAGCGCCGACACTACCAACAGGCATCGTTTTTAATGTCGAGGGGTATTGAGCTTTACTGAGCTGGATAACCGGACGGCGCAAAGAAGACTCTTCACTAGGATCCAATTTACCCAAGCGCGTTCTGGGGATGAGTGTAACTCCCATGTACTCCATAAGTCATCGCTTCTGGATCAATGGACATATCAAGGTGAAATGTGAAAGAGTTGAGTTCTTTCTTGGCGTTTTCAGATGCATACACTCGCTTGGGTCTTGTATGGGTGTTTCAGAGACACAGCATGTATCAATTTTAAGGAAGTTTAAGGTCTCAGTGAGCATTACCTGTTTGCCAATTTGTCAGAGTACGGACGTTAAAAGCTTCTATGTAGAAAGGATCTTGGGGATTTTGCAAGGTGTTATTTTGTTTATTGTTAATAGGCACCGAGGTTCATAAGGCCCATTGGGCAGATAACTGACAATCAAAGGACCCAGCAATGTTTGATTGTGTAGTGGGAAGGTGTTGGGGAGGGACATCGGTGGACACAGAATTGTGCGGACAAGTGATAATTACCGGTTGCCAAGGCCGAGGAATGGGGTTTGGTTGAGGTTCAGCACTTTGAGTTTTTGACTCAAAATTCTGACCCACAAGGCAGTGGGAGGATGTAGGATTTTGTTCGGACACTCTGCCCCTAGCCTCTGACCCAAAAGTCAGACCCGCAAGGCAGCGGGCAGTAGGGTTTTCTTTGGGGACCCTGCCCGGAGCTGATGACCCAACAGCCTGACCGGCCCGGCTGCAGGGGGGTTGACCCAACCTGAAGGCGTAGGGAGTAAGGCTTTATTGTCTCAATACTGATGCGGCTGCGCACATCAGGTGCCCCTTGTGCAGCGCAAGACTCCCTGGTTTTAAAAGTATTTCGACCATATTGAATAATGCCCCGGCGGTCACTGTCAACTGTTGGGCAATAGGAGTGTGTGGTTTTTAGGGTCGACCTCTTCTAACTCGTCCTCCCTCCGAGGAAGGTAGCATCGCTGCTTCCGTGAATATGGACATACTGGTCATCTGGGGGAAACACCTTACTGCCTTCGGGCACCTATCGCAAAGGACATTACGGCTTTACCCCCAGACCGCCTCGTAGCATGATTACTCGTTGTACGAAATCTCGCTGTTCTTATTCTGACTGCTACCCTTTGGCGTTCCTGGCATGGTTGCACCTTGTGGAAAGAAGTTTCAGCCAGTGTGGCCAGCGGGATCATTGCAGCAATCAAGCCCGACCACCATGCCAAGGTGGCAACCCTAGGTCGGAAAGGCAATTTTAAGAGCTGTCTTACTCTATGGTCTAATCGACCAATAACATGGAAAATTAAGTGGATAGCTTTGCACTGAATGCAGTAGCCGACATCGTGGACGCATGAATCGAGGGGTGGTAGTGGGCAATTAATGAGTGCGATCGGAAGGGGAAGCTATTAACCGAAGACGATAGCTTGAGTGCACGCCCGCAGCTGAGTGCGCGACTGGGCCATATCTACCAATCCCCCTAACAAATGATGTGCCCCGACCCAAGGATACGGTAATCACCAGAACGATTAGGCTTTCTGGTAAAGGCTTTCACACTTCGTTGCCAAGTCATGACACGTCTTCACAATCCGCATGGTGACTGATATACGAAACAATAAATTATTATCTTTCAGCGGTGACATCCTCTCAGTGCATAGCTGTCGTGTAACTCAAAAGAATGAGGGTTGAGATACTCCCAGGTTGCCCAGGTTTAGACAGGAACAATAAAAAAAGATAGGGTAGAATTTGAACCACGGACGTTCTGGTCAGAAGTTTTGTGCCTCAAACGCTGGGCCACCTCGACCATAGGAAGTATGTAACCAAGCCTGCGAAAACTATGGTGTCGTCGACTCACCCGTCGTATCCGAGTCAATTCCTCCGAAAACTGT
>SJOL01009637.1:0-18786 GCA_004794785.1 Opisthorchis felineus | reverse complement strand
CGGGCTTTCTGGGCCTCTTCCATTTCCTTGGCTTTAGGTGTCCACCACACTTCACGGTCGGCTTGCACGTTCGCCTTCACTTGACGTCTGATACCTCGTCGCGACCGGCTGGGATATTTCTCAGATTTAAGGAGTGCCACCGTTCGGTTTGATATCCAGTGCTTGAATGAGCCTGGTGGTGCCGTGCCACAGGCGAGATTCCCAGCACTATGCAAAGAGGTGGCAATCTCGTCCCAGTATGAGTCCGCATCTGATGGTGGAGCCTTTGGAAGAGACTCTAGAAGACGATTCTGGTAAGTCCGGATCCAGATCTGCCAGTCTCTCAGTTGCCAAGTGATTTGTTTGCCCCTTGCGCGGCCCTGGAAAACGTAGGGAGAAGCGACTCCGGACGAGCGCGTGGTCGGAATCTACAACTGTGTTGCAAAGCGACCGGCAGTCAGTTATATCGTTCAGCCGTAACACCCTTTCGGTGCCTAGCTGCCATGCCAGCAGAAGGAAGCACGAGGGCTGGGATACTGTCAGGTTGCCCAAGCCTAGACAGGGGAAGTCGAGTGGCAGAGGTCTGGTTCGAACCACGCACCTTCCGGTCAGTAAATTTGCGCTCTAACCGCTGAGCCATCTCGCCCCACCCCCAGTTAGAGATCCACCGACACCCCTGTATTTACGCATCAATTATACCAGCTACCGCCCGCAATGCACAGCTATCTACCTCATCTTCCCAAATTACTGGTGAGCAAAATTTTGGCGGCTATAACCACCGTACGGCAAGTATGCGGTCTTTTTGTAGCTGAGGGTAATGATGATAATGACCAGGGCAATCAGCAGGCCACAAGCAGGAGGTTCGGATTTGGTCTTGCAGCAGCACTCTGCACATTGTACGACAAATCGTGAAACAATCGTAAAGACTTTGTTACTGTTTGGAATCATACAGGATCACATTCAAGAAAAGTGTCATATGGGTGCTCAACATCTAGATAAATTTCGACTCCGCATGCATCAGGGGCTGGGAGAGAGTCCTCCATAATCATATAGATAAAAAAGTTGAAGAGAAAAAGGGACAGAGGAAATTCGGCCGCCACTGGGTGAAGTGAACATAGACGACGGCTTTACGTAGCTGTTTACATTTAGAGGGGAGCTGGAGTGCAGGGACTGGAGGAGGGTTAAGTTATGGAGGGACAGCTCTGCATCACAGACAGTGACACACAGCCCGATAATCAAGTGTTAAATGCAACTTCCAAGTCTAGGAAGATGAGCACAGTCGGTTTCTGGAAGCAGTGTAGCCGTCCCGGAACCTGTCGGAAAGTAAATGTTATATATGCGCCACCTTATGGGACGGAAACCAGCTTGAACTTCGTGGATTTCCGCATGCGTTCAGTAAACCAGAGAATGACCTGGACATCACGGCTCCCAGGCTGATGGCAGGATGGTTTTCATACATCGACCGCGAATCCTTTTTGAAATTAGGATAAGCGTTGAAGTATCACAAAACACGCCTTTTCTCCAGTCCACTCAGCGGCATTAAGTTTGTCAGGTAGGTTACCAGAGCCCCCTTAACTTCTGTGAAGAGGGCTGAGTAGAAAACGTCCAAACGGTTATACAGTCGTCCAATATCCGGGAAACACGGTTATTTGGTTGTTCTAATGGTGCAAATAACCACCTATTAACCATAATAGGTGGTTATTAGACGGCTATATAACCATCATATAACCGGAAAACTCGTTTTTTTTGGACTGCGTGCTGCTAGGCTACCCTAGCAGCACAACTCGGTACGTTTCACACCTTATTTAATCTCCTGACAGGCAATGGAGGTTCGCAATCCATTCACATGTATGCAGTCTCCAGGATCTGTTTTGCGAGAGACCAGCTAAGCTACTCTTCGAAATGCTCGGTCCATTTTTCAAACTGGCGTTCTCGCGAATGAACTACTGAATCGCTTTTCGGTGGTAATTTTACTGACCTAACGGTCATTTCCGGCAGCAATAGTACTTTTTAACTCCTCAGCGAACATTGTCCACCAGAGAACCTGATCTTCACTTGTACCCTTCACCATATAGTTTGATGGAACATCATGCATAGTCCTACTGATTGCCTATAGGTATCGAGTTTCTGGCATCAATCATGAGTGGGTATATCTAGTAGTCATGTGGTCGGATTTGGAGGGCCATACAAACTGTTTTGAATTCCGTGACCGCAGTGTAGTATACGGTGTCTGCCAATTTGATTTATATGTAAGTACCGGTGATGTACAACCTTGCTTACTTGGCTTCGGATCATGAGCTTTCTTTCTTTCTTCTATCCACATAAATCGTTGTGAACCCCTACCTTCTGAGAATAACTGTCCCCTGGTGCTTCCATAGCGTACATACTACGGCATCCCCTAGGCGGAAGCTTACGCACGAAGCGCCTTACAGCTCACAATTAGGCACTGCAACGGTCAATAAGTGGAACCCGCACGTGATTGGATGGGAGATGGGCAGCTGGTTGGCCCTGTATCAAGGCCAGCTCCGATTGGCCGAAAATACAGACCCAGCAGTAAATCGTGCTCCAGTAGCTACCGAATTCCGGTCGACCATGCAACGTCCAGGAGGCGCCCGAATCTTCGGAACGTTGTAGTCCCCGACATTTTAAATACGATGCAAACCATGTGACCTCTCCCTTGTTTTGGACGTTTAGTACACCCTTTGTATCAACAGTGGTTCGTTTTTGGAAACGCTGGCCTGGGAGGATAATAGATTGAATACATAATCGTTGGGCCAGAAGCACTTTTTCAGTGATAGGACTAGCTCTAGCTAAGGCAGGGCACAGTGCCGTTCGCCCTGTTCAGTGGTTCTATGCTTTTTGACATAGATTGGCACTACCTGCATGACTAGATCACTTTCAAAGTTCCCAGATCTCCTCGCACTACCAACAAACAACATTACCATCCGCCTCCTACAAACGGCTTCTTGGAGAAACCGAAAGTGAGTCAATTTTGTGCGAAGCTTGATTTGACTGGGATATACCTGCGGGTTATGGTCGCGGGATTATCACAAAGGCTTTGACCACCAGCTCACACGGCGGCCTGTCCCAGTATTACCGCTTGCCGTTTGGCATCAACACAACCCCGTCAGTCGTTGGCGTCGAACTCTTGTGGCGCCACTTCGCCCGGAAAAGGCCTTTTCCTCGTGCGATCGGCTAATGGCCTCAGCTTTGTTAAGGGTAAATGCGTCTTCCAAACAAACCCGGGGAATTCAGACGCCATCGAGTGCATGCCAGCACCCAGAATACCTCAGGTAGCTTTTAGATACCTCAGGCATACCTCAGATCACCTCTGATTCCTTCGGCTACTATAATTTGTTCCCGCTAGCCACGTACGCTTCCGGCGCCCCCTATACCAGCTGTTTGCCGTGGGCCACAGGTGAACATGGTCACCTGTGCGCTAACGCGTTTTCAGAGCTGTCAAATCTATGCTGGCCACCACATTGCTTCTTACCCACAATGATCAGAAAGCGTTGATGCATCGGATGCTTTCGAATAGTGATCTCGCATGCTTTCCCGACATCAGCCAGAGAGCCATTGCCCAGGTGGTCAGATACCCTCCAACCCGTTCTTGCTTGAGTAGGCTTCCCTGAGTTATTAGCTTGCGAGCACCATTCCAGCGGGACTTACTACTACCTAAATCGGATTAAATAATGCCACCACTCCCATCTTCCTCGAAGCGGTTGCTAGACCCCGATTCCCCATCATCCTTCCCCCCCTTTGTGTCCAAAGAAGCGCCTTGCAGGCAGAAGGCCCAGCACTCAACCCCATCACTCCTCAAGGCCGGTCGGTAGAGTTCCCCAATTAAATTCAGCCTGCTCAGTTGTACTAACTGAAATTTCCCTTCCTGCCTCACTCAGTAGCTGTCTTCCCTCCTCTTTACCAAATGACCTGGCAAATCTCAATGCTCGTGTGCATAAGATGGAGAGCGAACTAATATCCTACCGCAGCAAGCAACCACTTGTCTGCCTTCTGACCCCTGATGCAAAGTGTGATCCATCGGATCTTGCAAAAGCATCAGTTCTTATTGACACACTCGCCTCCGGGATTAGTCGGCGTATAGAATGCCGTAAACAAGTTTTAATATTCAATGCTCCCGATCGCATCCCGGTGGAACGCACAAAAGCTGCCATCCTGGCAGCATGTAACATGCATGAGACAGTGTGTACAGCTCGACGGCTGCGGAAGTCGAAACCATCCTTGCGTTGCCCAATGCTAACGCAATTCAGAGACGAAAACGATGCAACGCGCCTAGTAACATCCCAGGCCCTTCTGTCCTCTACCTAAACACTCCAGACCGTGAAGGTCAGAGCTGCCTGCACTCGACTACAAAGACGGCTCACAAGGAATTCACTCCTCAAACCTCTGGAGGCGACTACTGGTAACTATCAAACGGATCCAGCATTCCAGACCGTCAAAGTCAAAGCTGCTGGTACCCGTCTGCAAAGGCAGGGAGGGTCGATCTGTTACGTTGCACCATGGTGCGTTCGTATACTCGCCACCCCTCCAGTAGCACGGGTGCATCGCCCATCGCCGGTGGTTCTGAGCCTGGCCTTCAATTCGGGAAAATCATAAAAGAGCACCGTTGTTTTTTGTCTGTAGCTGGATTGGACTTGTCCCGGTTGTCACTTGTTTGGCAACATCAAGAAATACAAGCGACTGACAGCAGTCCTTTCGTTTTGTTTAAAAAAAATACATGCATGGGGTAGCCTGAAGGCACTGTGTGAGGCTCACGGCTGACATCGACGTGCAAGGCGTTGCCACCATCGTCATAGTTGGGCTTCACCTCCCCAATTCCACTTCACCATCCAGATATAACACACGTTTTTTTGAGGCAATCATATACACATAAAACGCAAATCCTTCATTATTTCCTGATTACCAGCAGTCACAACTAGCGCCTAATGGCTGTTTTTTGTAATGCATCATTCGTTTCCTGGAGCTGACAGCAGTGACTCGGTGACAGGCGACCCATACTCTTTTCTTCCTGTAGAGTTGACTTGGTAGATTCCGGTTAAATTACGGCTCTTACCCATTATCCCGGAAGCTGTTACCCAGCCGCTTATTATTTGTCTGCTGTCCCTGTTTACATTACCGTCCCCTTTGCACAACGGATTTTTCTGTTTTTGCTTAGATATAACCTACTGCCATGTAATCGCCTGTTCCAACCAATCCAATGGCTAGCCTCCCTGCCTCGGCGGCTAAGTCCTTACCTTCCCCAAACTACGCACCTACTCTGGCCCAGCTAGTACTTGGTTTCTAGGTCAGCCAACAAAGTCCACCCTTTCCTGGGCTCATTTAGCTTGCTGTCATGCGCTTTTATATTTTTTCCATTGGACACTTTTTACCTGATGCCTCCTTGCACTCACCAGACGCTACTGCTCTCACCCTATTCCTTCCTCATTCCCCCTCTTCCCAAGCTTCAAACTTCGACTGTAGTTGCGCAAACGCCCCGTGCAACCGCTATTTATTCAATCTGGCTTGTCCGTGGTCTACACTCACATGTCCTCCTACTGATTGGAAGTTTCCCGTGACTCTGCATCTGCCTAACTCTATTTGTGTCAATCTCCTCGTCTAATCCGCATCCAGCTGCCACGGAAATGCGTATCCCATGTCCGATTGCGGCAACCTTGACGACCGTTACGGGGCTGTCCAGAAACCGACGTATGTCAGTGCAATGATGGCATGGCACTGCCCTACCCAGTCTGATGGCACTTCCTCAACTACTTTCTTCATAATCTCGGCCGCAGCCTCTTGCCCACTCGAGCCTGTAATCGCAACCACAAACAAATTTTTCACCTGGGCCCAACCGCCTCGTTCTAAACCGCTGAACATATCGTTCGGATTTAACCAGCCTAGTTTCCTGCCGCAATTTCGGTTTGCCTCTTCCAAAAGTTCAAATTCCTTTTCGGTGTTCGATTGGCCCTGTACATTTGCACCATCTCCCCATTAACACTTCCCTTTACACCTGACATCCCTACAACAATGACACCAGTGAGTCTACTCAGTTTCGATTTAAGCCATATTTTGAGACAAAACTTGCCATTTGTCTCCAGATCGAATTCTTTAATCTCTATCTCCATTTTGCACTTTGTGACCCTAGCCATTTACTCCACCGCTCAAGGTCACTCATGGCCAGCAACGGTTTTCAGTTTTAGTTCAGGTCAGGAGGCTTTATCTTTGAACTCGTCGTACCTCATGCCCACTGTCCTCTGTCTTTCTGGTTCCCGCAACTGTGGTGACTTTTCACATACTAAGCATGCCCGTTGTGTAGTTATCTGCCGCGCTCAGGTTGTAATGGCCCGATCATGCTTCAGTCGGCATGCCCCTACAAGTTGGGAAATAAACCTATTATTGTTATTATTTCCCCGGATACTGCCCACCGCTTATGACGCTTCCCTTTTTCAACGCAACCCCCTGTACTCACATCCCCCTCAGTCAAGCTTTTATTCTGGCTGTAACATTGTGATCATGCCTGAAGGCATGACGCTCAACAGTTGGGAATAAACATTATTATTAAGAGGACTTAACTAAGGTCGGATGCGGAAACAGACATTAGCTGTTAAGTTTACTGACAATTAATTCTATAAAATGCTCAGTGGCCGTCAGTTTACCCTACTGACCGACCTCAAGATTCTCGAAAGAAAGTAGTTCATCTTGTATTCCACATGGCAACATAAGGTAGGACAAACAACGTGAACTGAAACGGGGGGACAAGGGCTGAATCAGGAGGTGAAGTATGTCAGACGGTGTAGAATGATGGCAGGTGAAAAAACCTTAAGAAGGAAAGCCTGGCACCCCAGACTTGAGAACAAGATTTTAATTTATGGTCAGACATTCGATAAGTGAATAAACGTGTAAACGTGCTACTCAGAAAATGGATAATCATCTTTCACTCATGAGGCCCAACAGCCGTCTAAAGTAAAGCACGACAACCAAATAATTTTGGGTGGAATAAGATTAGAGTACCGTGAATTGAGTGAACACTGAGCTTGCATGAGAAATTCGATGCTTTATATGGGTAATAATTTCACGTCCTCAAACAGGTTACTTGATAAAGGCCGTAGATCAAATGGAGCGCACTTGATTCTAAGCATAAAGCCTTTGTATGCCAACTATATTGCAGATTACCTAATCAAGGTTCCTCCAACCCTACTGCGTCACGCTATTTATTAGATGTTCGTGATCTACTTCCTCAACCGCTTCGGAAAGGTCCGAGTAAAACAGCAATTAAATAAAAGCGTTGGCAAGGGGCACATATTCGTCTGATGGTTTGAATAATGGCGGCTCCTGTTCCGTTTCACACAGGACGCTGGATGTCGTAAATTCGCTGCCAAAGGTTAATTAACCAGGATACCCGTCAAATCAAACGCGGTTGGCAGCACACCTGGTGGTTCGTAGTCTTCGGAAAGGGATCGATTTTCACCTTAGTCCTGGTCATCGAAGGAAAACGACAGTCTGACGTGAATTGTCGGCCTGTGCGACCGAGAACAAGCAACTTGAAAAGCCGTCTTACCAGAACTCATGCTTGTTGCTAGGGCGATAGAAGGAGGACCGTCCAAGCCCGCAGCTCAATTGGTTTCCAGGCCCCTCAGCGCATTTTTTCGCTCTCTCTACAGAAGTTGCCTCGACAGCAGTTGTTAGGCTGTGTGCATTGAACAGTCGGTACAGAACTTGGTTGATCATCATTAAAGAATATGGGGGAAAGTTGCCTAGCTAGAAGCACGGCAGCTCCCTCAAGTGATGCTGGTTTGATGGATAGTTCGATATGTGTTGCCTGATTTTGGCACTTTTCTGTATACACGTCAAAGTGAACTCGAGGCCACCATATTCGCAACGCACTTATCCAGCTAAAAGTGTGACGTCAATGATATGCGACGTAGTGCTTGGGATCCGTCCAGCAGCGTTGTAAGTAGTATGAATATACCCGAAATGTCAATACAAAATCTTGTCCGAGAATTGCTGGACCACATAGATAAACAAAATTACTCTGAGATAAAAGTCCACCTTTTCTGGAGCAGGTGGTCTTAGATCTGGTGTGGGCCACGACAATTATGTATCCCAATGAAGAAGTTCAATTGATAAACGCCGAGATAATCGGTAGTTACTAGGACGCAACCACAAAAAATATGAACTTCCAACATTCCGAAAGAGGCTTTTGCAAAAATTAACCCCTATGGGTTACAAACGCAAGTGGATAGCCTCTTCTGATCTATCCACAGTTGGTTGGCATATTCGGAACCCAAATAACAGGAAGTTAAAAACAAGACGCATTTATGGGCGTTCTACACAGGCATCACAGACTATTTACCCTCCATGCAGCTGTTTGTCTGTTGACTGCCGGAATTTTGGCTACTTTTTATCATAAGTGTTTTCACACCCCTAGAAATGTTGGTATGCATTTTGCAATTAAACGAGGCGCAATGACTAAATTGCAGTTAGTGACCTCAGTCATGTCGGTCACTCCTGAGGTACATTCGCAGAGCCCTGACGAGTGAAAGTGAATTTAGCGTGTCTGCTTCACGCCAAACTCTTATAACCATGTGCATTAATTTTGAACTTAAACCGGCGAAGTACAGAAAATGAATGAAAAGACGTTCGTAAAAATTTATATACCTTCAGCAGGCATTAGGAAGACACCTAGCCTAAAAGATTATCCGCGGCATAGAAAATTATTCTCGGCCTCCAGCGGGTGTAAACACACCATTCTCCCATTTCGCCCAGGGAGACGTGGATATACTCGAACATTACAATACAGTGCCTTTTAAATATAGCTATCTCTAAACCTGAACCAGTTTTCCCGGAAGCCTAAATTCAAACTATTATAATTTTCCCATTCCTTAGGTAAATAGTTCAATCACACAACTTTTAATTGATGGTAATCAATTTCAGCTTTTTGACCACAGTAAAAATCTCAGTCACGAAATACCCCCATGGAAAACCCATATGCTGATGAGAGGTCGGCGAATAAAAAAGGTGTTCTGAGAATACAACCAAATACGTATAAATGTCCACACCGAACTCCAAACAAGCTGTGTTGTGCAGGTGATCCGATAAGGTGCGAGCCATTCATGGAATGGTACACACTATCCAGGTGTTTGCCCAAGCTTCCTGGGTCCGGTTCGCCGTTGTCGTTTCTGTGGCTTCCGTTTGCCTGAAAGGACCAGACAAAAAGGGGTGCAGCCCGTTGGTTAGGTTTTCGGCACTGGGAAGTAAGCTGACCAGTGCGAGAACTCACATCAAGCAGCATCGAAGTTGCTTTGAACTGGGTACAAAATGCAGCATGAGCGGCCGTCGGAAGCAGGTTATTCCACGCACCAACTTCTAGAAATGAAAAAGTTGTTGCCTAATAAAAGCGCGCGCTCTGAGTGTGAAAATCTCATTGCCATGTCCCCGCCGTGTAGTATTTGGGTCGACGGTGAAAAACCCGTTGGTCAAGGCCTATCCAAACAGGGCGTAAGGAAGTACTAGTTCTCCTCAGAGACGACAATACTCCAGGGGGAAGAGGTCAAACGCCATGAGACATGTTCCATAAACAAAGGAATTGAGGAAGGCCGCCATTTTCGTAGCAGCCCGTTGGACACGCTCAATGAGAGTTGGGTCTTCCTTGCGTCCTGTGTAGACGCACGTTCAATGGACGGCCTGACTTAGGCCCCATGGACTATCTGGAAGTCCATGAGAGTAATACGTGGGAGAGTGCGCCAAATGATCCATGAAACAACGAATGCCTCCTGAGCCGATTTTTTACGGTGAAATGAGAATGACATGTTCGAAGAGAGCCAGAAGCCTAAATCCATTTTGGTATTTATATTCGTAATGTCTTCTTGTCCATTCTCACCGGGCATGACAAAGGCGTTCACCGAGTCTTTTCCGAGTGGCATATGCACGCACGTTTCCTCGTTCGGACAAAGGTGCCAGCTCAGTGACTACTGATTTTTAGCGTCTGCATCAATTTTTAGGGCGCTGGCCTTGGA
Organism: Opisthorchis felineus; assembly: GCA_004794785.1. Classification (NCBI taxonomy): domain Eukaryota; kingdom Metazoa; phylum Platyhelminthes; class Trematoda; order Opisthorchiida; family Opisthorchiidae; genus Opisthorchis; species Opisthorchis felineus. Next base: position 8,794 of record SJOL01009637.1, on the reverse strand, counting down.
ACTACAAGATTTTAAGTCTCTTGAAAACAGTAGACGTGGACTTGAAAGCGCATCTGAAAGATAGTTGGCATAGATCAGAAACAGAAGTGATCAAAAAGCTGGGCCTTGAGGAACTTCAACGGAGATCGGTGACAAAGAAGAGTGGGTCGAGCCTACTTCAACCTGGAACGTCTTAATCCAGCGTGAGATTTCTCCTTGAATCCCATAAGACTCGGGTTTGTGGAGCAGCAGAACACGTGAGACTTGATTAGTTGCTTTTGAGGAGTCGAAAATATGACATCCGAAATGAGTCCTNTCCGAGATAATCGGTAGTTACTAGGACACAACTACAGAAAATATGAACTTCCAACATTCCGAAAGAGGCTTTTGCAAAAGTTAACCTCTATGGGTTACAAACGCAAGTGGATAGCCCCTTCTGATCTATCCACAGTCGGTTGGCAGATTCGTAACCCAAATAACAGGAAGTTAAAAACAAGGCGCATTAATGGGCGTTTTACACAGGCAGCAAAGACTATTTACCCTCCATGCAGCCGTTTGTCTGTTGACTGCCGGATTTTTGGCTAGTTTTTATCATAAATGTTTTCACACCCCTTGAAATGTCGGTATGCATTTTGCAATTAAACGAGGCGCAATAACTGAACTGCAGTTAGTGACCTCAGTCATGTCGGTCACTCCTGAGATACATTCGCAGAGCCCTAACGAATGAAAGTGAATTTAGCGTGTCTGCGTCACGCTAAACTTTTATAACCATGTGCATTAATTTTGAACATAAACCGGCGAAGTACTCAAAATGAATGAAAAGGCGTCCGTAAAAATTTATGTACCTTCAGCAGGCATTAGGAAGACACCAGCCTAAAAGCTTATCCGCGGCATAGAAAATTACTCTCGGCCTCCAGCGGGTGTAGACACACCATTCTCCCATTTCGCCCAGGAAGACGTGGCTATACTCGAAACGGTACAATACGGTGCCTTTTAGATATAGCCATCTCTAAACCTGAACCAGTTTTCCCGGAAGCCTAAATTCTAACTACTATAATTTTCCCATTCCTTAGGTAAATAGTTCAATCACATAACTTTGAAGTGATAGTAATCAATTTCAGCTTTTTGACCACCGTAAAAATCTCAGTCACAAAATACCTCCATGGAAAACCCATATGCTGATGAGAGGTCGGCGAATAAAAAAGGTGTTCTGAGAGTACAACCAAATACGTATAAATGTCGACACCGAACGCCATACAAGCTGTGTCGTGCAGGTGATCCGATAAGGTTCAAGCTATCCATGGAATGGTACACACTATCCAGGTGTTTGCCCAAGCTTCCTGATTCCGGTTCGCCGTTGTCGTTCAGCGGCTTCCGTTCGCCCGAAAGGACCAGGCAAAAAAGGGTGCAGCCCGTTGGTTAGGTTTTCGACACTGGGAAGTAAGCTGACCAGTGCGAGAACGCACATCAAACAGCACCGAAGGTGCTTTGAACTGGGTACAAAATGCAGCGTAAGCAACCGTCGGAGGAAGGTTATTCCACGCACCAAGTTCTACAAATGAAAAAAATTGTTGCCTAGTAAAAGCGTGCGCTCTCAGTTTGGAAATCTTATTGCCATGTCCCCGCCATATGTTATTTAGGTTGACGGTGGAAAACCTGTTAGTGAAGACCTATCCAAACAGGGCATAAGGAAGCACTAGTTCTCCTCGGAGACGACGATACTCCAGGGGAAAGAGGTCAAACAACATGAGACATGTTCCATAAACAAAAGAATTGAGGAAGGCAGCCATTTTCGTAGCAGCCCGTTGGACACGCTCAATGAGAGTTGGGTCCTTTTTGCGTCCTGTGTAGACGCACGTTCAAGGGACGGCCTGAAGTAGACCCCATGGACTATCTGGAATTCCACGCGAGTAATACGTGGGAGAGGGTACCAAATGATCCATGAAACTACGAATGCCTCTTGAGCTGATTTTTGACGGCGAAATGAGAATGCCATGTTCAAAGAGAGCCAGAAGCCTAAATCCATTTTGGTATTTACATTCGTAATGTCTTCTCGTCCATTCTCACCGTGCATGACAAAGGCGTCCACCGTGTTTATTCCGAGTGGCATATGCACGCACGTTTCGTCGTTCGGAGAAAGGTGCCATCCAAGTGATTACTGATTTTTATCGTCTGCATCAATTTTAAGAGCGCTGGCGTTGGAACTATAAGATTTTAGGTCGCCTGAAAACAGTAGACGTGGATATGAAAGCACATCTGAAAGATAGTTGGCGTAGATCAGAAACAGAAGTGATCAAAAAATGGGGCCTTGAGGAACTTCAAAGGAGATCGGTGACAAAGAAGAGTGGGTCGAGCCTACTTCAACCTGGAACGTCTTAAGCCAGCGTGAGATTTCTCCTTGAATCCCATAAGACTCGGGTTTGTAGAGCAGCAGAACATGTGAGACTTGATTAGTTGCTTTTGAGGAGTCGAAATTATGACATCCGAAATGAGTCCTTCATATTTAGCTTACATTAGACTATCCATGAATACGAACATGTTCGTCACGCAAGGACGGTTCAGGAGAAATTCTTGTTGCGCTGGAGGTAAAAAGTTGTAGGCAGTAAGGCGACTTAGGATGGCCCGCTTCAGAATGCGTCCCATCACCTTGCACGGAGCGCCAGTGAGGCTAATGGTCCTTTAGCTACCGGGGGTAAGCGGTCACCAGATTTTTGGATTTATGTGATAATCGCTTCTTTCCGAGCAAAGGTTGCCTTCGTCCAGCGACTGATAAAACATGGGGCAGAAATGCTAGGCCACTGTAAGTGAGGCTTTCTTCAGGGTCCTTGGAAGGACTTCATTTGGCCTTGCAAAGATTGGATGTGATGAGGTCGCTGGGGTAGAATGCAGGCCTGCATGGTGTTTTCTGTAGGCTTCAGATACCACTATTTTGTCACTCCTGGGGTCCCCGTTTCTATTTCTCAAGGTAGGGACGTTTGATTTGTTTGTTTAGCAGTGTCCTCCGTGCTTAAGTAGCACCTGTTTTTTTCGGAGGAAGTCCAGTATCGTGGTCTGTTTTCGTATATTCCATCGGCGGATTTCCTATTTACAGTAGTTCCGAATCCTATGAAATACCAGCTAATCTGTCTCCCGTAGTTATCTTTTTGAAGAATAGTTGGAACTTCGTTTTCAGAAGGCACTACATCCTTTTGGGTAGCTTTTTGTCCGTTCGCTTGCGTGCTGGTTACCTTGAGACGAACACCGCGTCAGCCACGTGAATTTTCTGGACAACGGTCCTGTATGTCTTCTCCACTGGCGTTGGTCCCNACGAGGGAGTGCATAGCAAGAGGATTCCTGTCTGGTACGTGATAAAAATAATACGATAAAAATAATACGAAATAATACGATAAAAATACGAACAGGTTCGTCACGCAAGGACGGTTCAGGAGAAATTCTCGTTGTGCTGGAGGTAACAAGTTGTAGGCTGTAAGGCGACTTAGGATGGCCTGCTTCAGAATGCGTCCCATCACCTTGCACGGCGCGCAAGTGAGGCTAATGGTCCTTTAGCTGCCGGGGGTAAGTGGTCACCAGATTTGTGGATTTATGTGATAATCGCTTCTTTCCGAGAAAAGGTTGCCTTCGTCCAGCGACTGACAAAACATCGGGCAGAAATGCTATGCCACTGTAAGTGAGGCTTTCTTCAGGATCCTTGGAAGGACTTCATTTGGCCTTGCAAAGATTGGATGTGATGAGGTCGCTGGGGTAGAATGCAGGCCTGCGTGGTGTTCTCTGTAGGCTTCAGATACCACTATTGTGTCACTCCTGGGGTCCCCGTTTCTGTTTTTCAAGGAGGGGGCGGTCGGTTTGTTTCTTCAGCAGTGTCCTGCGTACTTTAGTAGCAACTTTTTGTTTTTTTCGGAGGAAGTCCAGTATCGTGGTCTGTTTTCGTATATTCCATAGGCGGATTTCCTATTTACAGTAGTTCCAAATCCCATGAAATACCAGCTAATCTGTCTCCCGTAGTTATCTTTTTGAAGAATAGTTTGAACTTTGTTCCCAGAAGGCACTATATCCTTTTGGGTAGCTTTTTGTCCGTTCGCTTGCGTGCTGGTTACCTTGAGACGAACACCGCGTCAGCCTCGTAAATTTTCTGGACAACGGTCCTGTATGTCTCCTCCGCTGGTGCTGGTCCCAGTTTAAGCTGGTCAAGAAAGATACGCACTCCTGAGAATTCTGCACTACAGAAGTTTCGAATCCACGTTTTAGGTTTCGGGCTCCCAAATGAAATCAGAAGTCAGCAAACATTAGTCACTTTGTCCCAGCGGAGTTCTACTTAACAATTCAACAAATTATCTTTTGTTGGTGACAACCAGATCCGGTAAGGATGTTGGTGGACCTGCACGGAATCTGGTGGGTTTGACGACATTTTGAGTCCAGGCGTTCTGTTGAACAGCTTTAGTCGGCACAGGCGCAAAATGTCAGCTAGACCTGATGCGCTGTAACTCCATCTAGGAGGTTTTTTAGGCGTCAAAATCACCGACCAGTAAGAGGTGTGTGAAGCGGTCGCTGGAGCGAAGCTGCTGAAGGATTTGTGTGAAGAATACGTCGTCTCCCGACGGACTTGAAGAACAGCAGCAGGTCATGCCACTAAGAAGAGAATCGGTCCCACTTGGCGTAATTTTAATCCACGGTGCATCACAAAAGGATGCAGGAGTGGTGTTGGAGAGAACAATCTGGGTGGGTAGGGCCGCATTTGAGTATAGAGCGTCCTGACCTGCCCCGAAACGTTTTGAGTCAGCTCAAAGACTGCTGAGATCTCCACATCAAAGACGTCTGGTTTGAGCCGGGTTTACGTAACTATGAGTATGGATGGTTTTTCAAGGCAAGCCGAGTGTTAAATATCGAGGAGTTTGTTGAAGAGCCCGTGGCGGTTTGTGGACAGACACTTCAACACCATTTCTGTTACGATCGAATGTGGAGAGCGGATAGGTGTGCCACCAGGGAGGGGAGCAGATTTTATAGTTTTTGTCTGATTTGAGTGCAGGACTTATGAGGGGTCTCTGCGACGTACTTGTCTGCTTCCTGTCTTGGTACATCCAATGCCTGTCGTTTGTTTTCAGGGGGGATGGTCCCGCGGTGTCTGGTTTGCGTGGGCCAGCTTGACGTACGTAAGATTTCCAGGTACAATGTTTTTGGGTTTGGTTCTTTGGCCATCGGCGTCAAGATTGACGACTGGATCCACAATCCGACAGGCTACCTTTAGCGAGGTGGAGTCGGAGGCTGTTATCTTCGCATGTTTAAAAAGGTCTCTTGCGATTGTCTCTGCTAAAGTTGCCTCATGAGGTAAAAGCGTCAACGCTAGCTTTGTCCTGGATAACTGACCAGTGGCTGTGGAGCTGTCGCACCAGTCCCCGACGTCGAGGTCAACACTTGTGGCTGGTCTATTGGACTTCGCTACTTGTTTCTTTACAGCTGATACCACCCAGCCTAAAGCTTGTTACTTGGGTGTGGAGTTCACCGCTTCGTCCTTACCGTCCAACAAGGAAATAAGCGACGATGTTTCCACGTATATTGGGTGCTCTGTTGTCGCGAGGCTTGCTTCGCCCCGGGCACCAGGTGAAGACGCTGGCAGTCAATGGGTCTGCGGCGGTTGAGTAGAGGCTGGAAACGGGAGCCGTGTCATTTTGGATCAATGTGCTTTCTTTCGCGTGTGTGTGGGCCCCTGGTAGTTCGCGATAAGCGTAGCCAACAGGAGCTGCACTAACACCCAGCATCAATGCCGATTTGCTTCCCATAAACGCAGTTGATAAATCTCCCAAACTTACGCTCATCAACGCCCAGATTGAAAAATTGGCATGTTAAGTTGCCACTTTATCCGTTGTATATGAATCCCATATCAATATCATGCACGCGAACGATCACGTTCGCGTTCGTCGCATTCTCAACGTGCGTCCAATTACCGTTGGTATCACGAAACATTTGGTCGTTTTGCACGCAAATGCACATCAACTTGCTCGTTTCGTGCTACTATAAGCACATCAACTTCACAGATGGGAAACGAGCAGTCCGGACAGCAGAGGCGAGTACCGTCTAGGGCCTCAATTGTATCACTCGCCGTCTCCTCATATTGGATAAGGATTCAGGTTTTCGATTTCTCATCGACACAGGCGCAGTTGTTAGCTTGATTCCGGTCACACCCTCGAATACTCATGTTTCAGCCTCACCACTTACCCTGACAGCGGCAAACGGGTCAGCAATTAAAACATATGGACAACATTCGTTGAACCTCAGCCTCGGCCTTCACGGAGCATTTCAGTGGAGTTTCATCGTTGCAGATATACAACAACCGACATTATGAGCAGATTTCCTAACTGACTTCAAGCTATGCGTAGATCTCAAAAGGCAACGTCTACTAGGCTGTGAGACAAACCCGTCGGGTGAAGGACAACCTACGGCAACCCCAACTATATACCCACTGACTTTTTGTAGAAGCGATATATCACCGTATCACGTAATGCTTCGTGAATTTCCCGATATTCAGAAGCCCAGTTTTCATCAACCGCACCCGAAGCACAGTGTTTTACACCATATCGACACTAAGAGTATTCCAGTCTTTTCACACTCTCGTCGCCCTACACCCAGATCGGTTAAAAATTGCACGGAACAAATTCCAACACATGCTACAACTGGCAATCATTCGTCCATCTCAAAGTATGCGGGCTTCGCCACTTCATATGGTCCCCAAAAAGACCTCAACCGATTGGAGGCTTTGTGGTGACTATCGTGGACTAACCAACATAACGGTTCCAGATCGTTATCCCGGACCACATATCCATGATTCCTCTGCAAAATTATCCGGTTGCACAACATTTTCTCATATCGATATCCTTTGTGCTTATCACCACATTCCCATTCATCCTGATGATGTTTGCAAAACAGCAATTACCACGCCATTTGGCCTATTTGAATTCTTGCGCATGCCTTTTGGTTTACGAACTGCTGCTCACATTTTTCAACACTTCATAGACCAAGTATTATCTGTGTTACCATTTGCTTCCGCTCACCTAGATGATACTTTGGTTGCTAGTACCAGCGCTGATCAACACATTGAGCATTTGCGTCTATTCACTCGACTACAAGATCACGGGGTTGTTAGCAACGCACCAAGATGTGTTTTTGGTTCATCTTCACTATTTTTCCGGGCCAAGCGATTGACAAAAATGGTATATCACCTGTACGTGATAAGTTAAACGCCATGCGCAACTTTCCATTACCTACATCTGTTGAAAAAATTAAGCGTTTTTTAGGTATGGTCAATTATTATCACCGTCTTATCCCCCACGCTGCAACACATTTGGCACCTTTTACCAACCTGCCAGCCGGTAGTCCTACCACTAAGAAATTCCATTCTGATGAATCTATTCAGAAAGCTTATGAACACGTCAAATCTTAACTTGCTGATTCCTTAAGATTATTTAATCCACAACCTGACGCACAATTGCCAGTTTTCATCGACATATCTACCACAGCCGTAGTCTCAGTCCTGCAACAGTCATTCCAAGGTGGAACTAAACCACTTGGATTCTTTCCTAGAAAACTCGCGCCTAAATATTCTCGCTACAGCACCTTTGGTCGAAAGTTGCTGCTGTTTGCTCATCCATTCAACATTTTTCTGTCGTTACCGACCACAAACCTCTAACGTTAGCCCTACAGGCCAAACCAGACAGATATTTCCCTCGCGAACCACACCAACTGGATTATATATCCCAATTTACCAGCGACATTCGGCATATATCAGGGCATCAGAACATCGTCGCTGACACCTTATCTCGTCCGAAAATCAACTCACTCAAATCAACATCAACGATCGATCTGCAGCGTATGGCTCAACTACAAAAAGATGAGCCCGTCATACTGCCATCACCGGACAAATCTTCACTACAGGTTAGACCCATACCATTACAAATAGCACAAGGTAACATAGACTGCGATTCTTCTACATCCGTTCCAAGACCTGTAGTTCCATGCGCAATGCGCCGCCTCGTTTTTGACGCGCTACATAACGTTGCACACCCTGGAATACGTGCAACGGGCATACTCGTCTATCAATTCTTCGTATGGTCGAATATGAACAAAGGCATCCGTTCATGGGCAAAAACTTGTCTTGCATGTCAACGTCCAAGAGCCACTCGGCATACTCACGCACCTGTTGGCACCTACCTTCAACCGGACTGCCGATTTGACTACGTTCACCTTGACATAGTCGGCCCGCTGCCGATGTCCGACGGTTTTCCCCATCCCCTCACGTGTGTCGATCGATTACACGGCGGCCTGAAGCTATCCAAACTTGCGATATTTCTGCCGAAACTATCGCTCGGGCATTCATCAATGGTTGGATTACCAATTTCGGGGTTCCTTCGTTCATAACCACCGACCGTGGACCACAATTTGAAGCACAATTGCTTCAACGCCCCACCAAATTACTTAGATGCAAACGCATACGCACTACTGCATATAATCCTCACGCAAACGGTCCAGTTGAACGATTCCATCAGCGTTTGAAGATTGCGTTGCGGGCACAAAACAATTCACGAAACTGGTCTAATCAACTACCATTGATACTTCCTCATTTACGCACAACGTTTCGTACATCCTTAAACTGTTCACCAACAGAACTAGGTTATGGCACAACACTACGAATACCCGGACAATTTTTCTATTCTGATAGCCAAACCACCCCTGATGTTAACAAATTGGAAACTCATACGTCCCAATCACGCTATTACTCATCTTCAACACAAAGCAAAACATTTTATGTTCCCCCCAGATCTATCTA
>SJOL01009629.1:177586-207389 GCA_004794785.1 Opisthorchis felineus | reverse complement strand
GGCAGACAACAACACAACGGGCATGTTTATTACGTGAAAAGTCACCACAGATGTAGGAACGGGGAAAAAACGATGGCAATGAGCGTGAGGTACGACCAGTTCAAAGATGAACCACCTGACCTGAACTAAAACTGAAAACCGTTGCTGGCCATGAGTGGCCTTGGGCGGTCGAGTAAATGGCTAGGGTCAAAAAAATCAAAAATGGAGATGAAGATTGAGGGATCTGATTTGTAGATACATGGCAAGTTTTGTTTCCAAAAATATTGCTCAAATTTGCCACATTTATTTATTGACTGGGCGTCGGTTCGAAAAGCTGATTCGTTCGTTTGAGTGGGGCTCTTCCACTTTGTTTACAAGTTCTCGTTTGGCAGCTTCGTATTTCAGAGCACTGTTAACCGGTAGTTATTGAATAGGCTCAATATCGATATCCTCGTCTATAGCTTCTTTGGAGGAATACCATACATCCATACCAGACTAGAACGAAGTAGTTACGTAGGTTAGTACGAGCAGGGTGGCACAGTAGGAGGAATTAAGGAACCTATAGGGAAGGCGTGAATTAACGTTTAACCTAGCCGGTGCTATAAAATAATTTTGTAAAGCAAACAGCGTGGGACAGTCAAATATAGCGTACACCGTCCGAGCCATTGCGGTTCAAAACCAAAAAAATTGACAGCGGGAGCGATAAGAGGGAGGAGGCTTGACTATGCTTGAAAATCAAATTGTACTTATTGTTCACATTCCCTTGAAGGCATTTTCCACTCCAAAGAAGTTGAAAAACCGTGAAGATATTATGTGGTTTCCGAAATAATACACTGCCTTTCAGACACATCACTTTGAATCATGGTGGCTATTACAAATTTGAACTACGCAACTAGGATAGACTCCGTGTTAATTTCGACAAATTAAAGCAAGACTGCGATTGTCTGCGGCAATTTCAGGCCTTCGACCAAATGCGGGGATGTGTTAAAACGTTATGTGAATATTTCTTTTTTCCATCTGTGTTTGTAGAGCTATTTTCTGGTGTTCATCCAAGGGACAAATTACCTTCACGGGAGTTTTGTTGAACGGTAGGGGTTTTGTGTTATTTCTGAATCCAGTTTGGCAAGATCAGCCGTTTAGGATTTCTCAGGCTCCAGAATGTGTGCCATACACTTCAATTGGAGGCTGCCGAATTGTGGGCTTTGTGTTTCCGGGTTCAGGAAAATTGGAACGAGAAATTCCAGTGGTCAATTGACGGGATTTGAATTCAGGTTCTCCATCTGACTACTATACTTACAAAATGGCAAATTTACCTAGTGTTGGATGAATAAACATGCGTCTGAATGTTGTTTTGACAGGTACATGAGGCGCACTCTCCGAAAAATGGTGAGTTGGAGAGGCCAAATTGAAATGCCTTTTAAATTTGATATTCGGCTGAGGGTCATCCGTCCGCACACGCACAATTTGAAAGTAAGCGCAGACTAGCTCGAGTCCATCATGGGTACTCGTCATTATCATTCAACCATTTGAGCAGGATCGGTGACGTCTGACCTTTCACTGAGTTTGGGAGGGATACCGAACAGCAGAAAGTTTCAGAAAGATTATCATAGTATTATGACTGCAAGATTTTGGTGGACAACAATGATGATTGGAAATTGCATATTTAAACTGTATCGACCACTCTAGAGTCGTGGAATATTGGTATATTCTTCAACACCCCGAATCCAACGGGCTTCAATGAGGTAGGATTAGGGATCATACACACTCCACACAGTTTATTGTTCATTAGCCACCTGAATAATGTGCACCGTGCGTGAAAAAGTTTGTCTGTTTCGATAGCCTAATTAGTTTTCTTTAATGATGCATCCTAACCGCTGTTTCCGCTACAATCCAACAAAGCAGAACAAAAGCATACTGTGGTCGTTTTAGGTGTGTCGGACACTGAAACATTTAGGTTTTTGTTCCCTTCTAACCGACGGTATTAGCAAACCTGAGCAATGAACTCAGACTGCATCGCCACAGACCACCAAGTCATTACAAACAACCATATAAAACAGGCTGCGATGGTTGGCCTAGCTAGATACACGTCGATGTATTTTTCGATGAGCTTCGTCGGCTTACTTTTGACGATGTTGTGTATTTCAGATTTTGTTGGGTCTCAAAATCATCGTGAGTCTTACTATTTCCACCACAAATTTATACACTGTGAACAGGGCTACTAGGTTATTTGTACTAGTCTTGGTTCACATCAAAGTACATTGAGCTATTTAGTCAGTGCCCGGAAGAATGTTAGTCCACATTATCAAGTATCCTTCAACTTTTGTTGCTGTGGTGCTTGCACTAAAGTTAAACCTAGGCACGTTTTAGCAAAGTCCAAGAAAGTATACCTAGGTGTCAGTATATTGACTGACATCGCACAGCTTGTTGGTGTTAGTCATTTTAAAGCAGACTATTTATATACAGTCAAATTTGAATACAGATGTAAGCACGCAAATGTGACTAAACTAGTAGTAAGTGGTTGTTAAACGAGTGAATTAGCAAGTGCTGCTTGAGGGGGCCATCAAATAGACCTATCACTGAGTATTCGAAGACGTTTGCGCCAGACTACATTGCAAGCTACATTTTCGTGCTGCTGCAAGACACGGCCACTTCAGTTAGAAGATGAGACATTTTCAGGAGTTCGAGTAGGAATGAAGCATAAAAAATACTAGATATCGCTTAGCTCAGGGCGTGATGTCCAAGAGACAAGTTTCGTTATCAAATAGATCTTCATCAGCACTACAGGCCACATTTGGCGTCGAAAGTGTTACACATGATTACTTACTCTCCGTCTAGAGAAGTGCTGCTTTTGTGGCGTAAATGGGAGCGGTGAAAACTTGGATGGGACGAAGTGTGTCATGACAGGTCCAGAATTTCACATTAGAAATTTGTTCTGATGAAACTCGTTTATATATATCTGTTCATCTCTTGAAGCAAACATAATTTTCGAGAGAAACCGCAACGGACTGGGGTAAATGAGCAAGAAAAATCGGCGAAAATGCATGGATGAATCGAATTTTTCAACCTCGGGTGACAATGAATATACTGAAAGGTAATGTTTAGCCAGCAAACATTTCTTTCTAGCTCCCCAGTTTTCGTGACCGAAGCACGTTACTAAATATGTTGTTCACGGACATAGCTGGCTTGTCGTCTACTCTGTAATTCATTCTTCGGAAGGTAATTATATTTGGAATGCGGTACGGAAGCGTTAGGTTCAGAGCTCTATAAACAGATTTGGCAGTCCCATAAAAGACCAACTATTACACACGAAGCATTTCGATGGTCACGAACTATCAACAAAATGCAGACTATCCCAAATGTATTTCGCATTAGAATTCCGCGTTACTGAGAACGACGCACCCAACAAAATGCTTCACAGCTTGCACTGTATTTGACGTGACTTATCTTGCCTGTTCTAGTTATTCAGTTGAGCAACCTGTTTTCGGAATATGCTCCATTGTGTAAGTCATTATTGTTTTTCCGAATGTCTATCAAAGGCTACTTTGAACAGTATGTGATGAACATTTTATACTCGAAGCTTCAAAGTATTGCGCGATTTGTTACTCCATATATATATTGTGCAAAATTAGCCCGCTTCCCTAGAAACTGTTTCATTCGTCACATTAGCAATTGACAAAAACGGAGCTTGGGAGGTACCATCCAGCCTATTACTTAAGGAACCAATGGGTTTTGGTGAACCGTTTGCTGGCATTCCAGATAGCCCCGAACACTATTTCATAGATAACACAACAAATGTGCTCGTGAACGATGTACTTGAAAGCGATTCTGCCACCGCTTCTGGAATCATGTGTTCTAAATTGCTGAAGATTTGACGTAGTGTGTGTTGGTTCACTCATATTGTGTGGGACCGCAAAAGTCCGAAACCTATGTGGTGATTTCAAAATTTTGATGGCAATTTTGTCTTGTACGTAAAACCAGTGTGTGTGAATTATGAGAACGGCCGTAGTACTGCCTCAGACCTTTCCTAACTCATCAAGCAGTGCAAACCCACAAGTTCTCCAAGACGGTTCCAACCCGCGGTCTTCCGGCTGTTTGATGAAGAATAAGCCATTCAACCGTGAGCTGCCTATTACAGGCGTAATTGGCCCGAACTTGTGCGGGATATATCGACGCCCAAATAATTTGCGTGAGCTATATTTTAGGTGTCATTAGGTCCTTTGGTTCTCAATTTACTTTCTTTGTCCATCTAGTTTCTCTGCGTAATTAGCCTGATAAATAGCCTCATGTTACCTGAAGTGAAGAAATCTGCCTTGAGTGAGCGTTGTACAGTGCTCCTGTCAGCTCCGTTCCTGTAAGCTGTCAATCACAGAGGCCCCCATTCGCTTTTGTATTTTCGTTATTTTCCTTGCCGCTATACTAAATTATAGGTGCTTCTACATTTGGGGAGCAAAAACACATGCACGATCTTCAGCGAACTAACGATATTTGGTCAAATACCGCCATCTGCTTTTAGGCGGTAGATAGCCTTTTGTTGTGGCTGGTAACGGGCTCATAATTGTTTTGCCACCACTCAAGATGTTATGGTCTGAGCGTGCTGACTGCCAGCTGCATAGCTTTTGTCCATCGTGTAGCAATGCTTCACATTGACTAGGGGACTGCGGTTAATGAAACAGGTAGCATTCTTTTGGGCCAGAGACGCCTTGGATAGCATAAAAGAAACAAAATCAGTCTACTTCCATATCGAAGTCCAAATAGGCAAAACCACTGAAACAAACTGAACCCGCTTATTCATTCAAACTAATGACGTGGTTGCACGATTTATCCAGAAACACAGAACTTCAAAGGAGATGATTCACAATGACTGCGCCAACAGCAACAATGTTGAAGAGTGCGTCGGACATTCAGGCTAATTCCGCTAATATTTCGCGGGCTAGTTGGCTATGTCAGCAAACCAATTGGTCCAGTGTGAATCCTCCCCGGCAATTCTTTGTTCCCCGACGTGGATCTTGGGAATTGGACGCAAATACCTAAACATTCGAATGTCTGGGCCCGAATACTCTCACCACAATAAGAGTAAACTTCTTGGAAACTGGACACCGCTGTGTGAACTAGAGGCACGAATTTTGTATCCCGGCAGAATTCTGTTTAGAGAAGGAAATAACAATAACAGAGGTCCAGCGCTTTTCATCGGACCTAATTCTGGGGGTCCACAGCTGCGTCAAACGTTCACGCAGTGCCATATTCAGCTCCTTTTCGGACAAACAAGGCAACAGATGTAATCATGAGATCATTTGGCATCGTATATAAGCCTCGTTCTACACGGCATACAAGGAATTCCGCAATGCTGGTAGAGTTCCTTGGTGACACCTCTACCCACAGATTGAACTTCCGTTCGGGCATTTTGCGTCTTACTACTGTGCCATCCAGATTTCACATTGTTGATGACGAACAAACAAAATTTGCGCACGGACTTCCAATCTCAGACAGTGGTGTATAACGCTACGCTATTCAGCTGACATTCTGAAATACTGTCAGTTGTTGGTGACTATTGTGTTAAACACCGTGATTTAAGCGGCTGCCCGGAATTTAACCCTCACCATAGAATAAGCATGAATAGAATGAAAAAATTCCGTAGCTAACCAATGAAACTGGAATTCGTTCCTGGAAAAGTTCAAGGTAGTGCAAACAAACAAAGCGTAACGCTTGCACTCACGAAAGCACCAGTGCACGAAGCGGATACTCACGCTACAATCACGTATATACATAACGGAAATTCAGGTGGGCTTTTTAAAAGTGAGTTATACAGGTTCTTAGACACGGAGGACAAAGCCCCAGCTGGCTACATTCAACTCATCAGATAATGATAACAATTTATAAGTATCACGAGGGACAAACATAATCACGAGCCAATAATATAATAAAGGTGTGAATTCAACCCCCGAAAAAAGAGTGAAGACCTTACCATGTCATACGAATCTCGCAATAAGTATCTCGGGTGGGTATATTGCATATACATCAGGTGGACGTCGATCCGTTCTCAGGGCTTGGTATATGTCTTACAAGCGCTTCGTCACCATGATATGAGAGATCTTTCATGCGTAGTTGAGTGGGTAAATCCCCCTTGCTTTGTTTATATACAACATTTGATAACAATCTAAAATCTGCCAACGTAATTGGCACTCTGGTTGAGAGCGTTTCCGTAGGTTCATTTGTTCGTTTGCGGTTTTAGTTTCGTTGCATTTTGCTTTCCTTTGAGTCGTCTGATTATCCTAGTGTCTTCCACTTTTGGTGATTTCTTCCATGCTTTTATTGTCCCCCTCCTTGAGTTGCATTGCGTTCGCGGTTTCGTAAGCCAGCGTCGTAGATTTTTGTCACAAGATTATTATCGACGTTTCCACAATGTGCTTGATACACTTGACTGTTTTGTTTGCCTACATTTTGTGCCGGTGTATTAGTCATATTTGGTTTTGTAAATGATCTTCAGATTGAGTTCCTTGGACGCCCATTTGTCTGTAGCAAGTTTTGTACGCATTTTTCCTCTATAACCTTGGATTCTTTAGGCGACAGTGTGTCCGAATAAAGCTTTGTTTGTCATAATATGATTACTTCCTTTGGAGGCAAAGAATTTGGTTCTCACGCGTCGCGTTTCTGAAGATCTCACGTTGTTGGTGTTCGTTAAGCAATCCACTGATGACAACATCCACACATTCCAGTTTTCTGTTTTTTTTTTCGGGCGTGTATTGGACTTGGTCAAAAACGTTACCTAATAATTGACTTAATCACTAAAATTCGCTGTTTTTGATTAGCACATGGGTGTCTTTCGCGGAGAGGATCCACATTTTGGGATTTATATCGGAAAACACAATTGTTTCCGTTTTGCGTTTCAATTTTTGCAATGAATCGTGAATCTGGCGACCACGTTTGTGTTCCTTGTAGTAATTCGCAATACTCTCATTTGAATCCCTCCAATGCTTATTAAGATCTGCCCTGTTCCTTATGCTAAATGAAGATGGGTCAGCCGTGTACCAATCTCGGCTTTTCCGAATACGCTATGATAATTTAAAATAAGGAGGCTCTCTTGGAAGTGTCCCAGTCTGTTTATACTGTCAAAATCGACTGCTCGTTAAACGATGCTTTGCCCATATAACTAATTCATGATAAACAACCAGTACAGGTTACTTGAGGAAATACAATCAAACTGACATTGAATTCTCTACCTGTTTTTTACCAGCTAGTCTAGAAGGGACCCAGTCAACAGGCAGAACGGAAGACGACTGTTCCAGCGTTGATCCGCTTGGCGAACCGACCACACAAGCTGACCAGGATATACGTCACAAGTGTGTAATATGCAGTAAATCATTTCGTTACCCATCAATGGCTGAGAAACACCGAAGTGTACATGCCAAAACTGCTGATATCTACTGTAATTCGTGCGAAAAACAATTTCTGAGTAAGCGTGGGTTTCAGTATCACTGATCTGAAGCTAGTTCTAGAAGCCAATCATAGAAGCTAGTCGTCGGGAAGCGTGCAAAACATCCCGGACGCAAATGTAACACCTGAAAGATACAGGACGTCTCGAACTAAAGGCCACTCAAAGGTACGTTCTAGTGGCTACTATCTGACGAATAAATCGTTGGAGTTTCACCAGGTTTTGGCCACAGGCTTCCTGTTAGCAGCGTGATTATCTCGTAATTAAGCGAAATGAAGTTGCGGTAGGACTACCATGGATATATATATGCTACTTGGAATAAGGCACAACACACTTGAGGATCTACAATCAAGTTTTATATATGTAAAAAGCATAAAAAGTCAAGATGATATCCACTCCCAAAGTTCCATTTCCAAACGTCAATAAACACCTATTGCGATGTTTCTATTGCAGTTGGCCGTGTGGCTTTACCCAAACATTGTAGGGAATCCAGTTCACATAGAATGTTGTGAAGAATTCGGGAAAAAAGAATGCTGACAGAGATTACAAAAATGAATCCAAAACTCCTTTACAATGCATTGTTCACAGCAGTGCAATTTTATTGAAGATAGAAGGCTGCCATCATGGCTTTTTGAAATTTTTGTCATGTCTGGTTAAACTAAAACTCCAGGAGTCAATATTTAAACTCCTTCGATTACAATGTTTATATCATTACTAGAACACTGATCTAAAATTTCAAGTTTGGTTTGAAAGCAGGAATTTAGATTCAACACCTTGGGCACAGTTCCTAACATATCATCAGTGCACACTGTTCAACAGCACCGAACCTCTGCTCCTAAATGTATAGTTGCTTCACAACAATCAAAGGTCAGCAATGAACTGTCCACAAAAAGTAAGTGGACCAGATGCTTATGTCCATTACTTCAGACAGTAAGTGAAAATGCCACCGAATATTGATGGAAAATCGCAGAGAAAACCAACAAAATTGCACAACTCCAAGAAGACGTCTTGTAAACAGTTCAAGCCTAATTTGTTTCTCCAGGCTGAGTACGATAGCCAGTACGAAGTCGCTTCTGTGTGGATCAAACCCGAATCGTCGTAATCCCAGCACATGATCCAATCTACCCGATAAACGAAACCAAATCTTTGATGACACAATTTTATCATATTCCTCAATACGAGGACAAAATTGTCTACCTGAATGCAATAATGGACACACTTTGTCTTTGGATCATTCAGGTTCTTTGAAAAAATCAGCGTAGTTCTTTATCTAGTTGCTGTCAATTTGTTCAACCCGCTGTTCACGTGCGTTTAGCACCGAGCCACGTTTATTGGAAAAGTTCACTCAGTAGCGTTATTTTCGTACTATTTCTTATCATTCCGACACTTCTCATCGTTTCGTCGAAGCAAAGTCCTTCTTGGGAACAATAATTGAAACGCATTTGGGCCATCCCTGTGAAGTTGTCTGACCGATCGTTCAAGAAAATCAGCTGTAAAAATGTTGCATGGGAAGAAATCGACGAGTGTTTATACTGACCAAACAATTTGAACTTGTCCGCTCAAACACTTCGTGCAAAGGACGCACCAAAATGTCCATCAAAACTGCATTATTTTTAATCAAAATTGGAATCCTGCGTCCTTTGGAAGCCTGCTTCTGACCACAACTTGTTCCGTAACCGCTGAGGTGTAGACTGTCGTACATAGGAGCTAAACATAAATTTACTGTAAAATAAATTGCACCGATTATCTTCCTGATTGGTGGTGGATGTTAATTACCACCCCGGGCACCGCGGGGTGTGCAGGCTGAGTGACTTTAGTCTCTCCTGCTTCGGAGGATTTTGGAGATGTTTCCAAGTAACAGTGCCTAGGTTCGCTGTGTTGGACAACTTACAGTTAAAATGGCGGTGGCTGTTAAAATTGTCTTAATCTTCTTCGGCGGTTTCTCACCTGATCATTTTTATCGCCCGGGATTCTTCGGCAAAATCTAGACTTTTGTGTGCGTGCCGTTCTAATGCTTCTGAACTGCGCCCAAACATGAATTCCGCATTGGCCGTAGAGTAATGCGGTGGCTTACTAGCGGTTCCCGTTTTACTTGGGAGAGGTTAGCTTTGCTCTTTTTATTGACGGACTCCTCCCTGCAGCACTCGTAACTCAGATGATTGGGACTGGTATAGAAATTTTGACGATGTCCGCCGAATACAAAATGTTCCGACCATCTGTAAAGCTACCGACAATTGAATTTACCGATTCATATCCATTGATTGGGCTTCACCGAAAATGTGTTCGAATGCAAGCTGTTGCATGTGAGAACATTCTGATTGTACGTACGACAAATTTATGGTAAACGATACCTGGAACTTCCTCAGTAAGCTTGAACGTTGCTCAAATGTTACCGTCTTCTGTGATGTTTCGGGTTAATTTGACTATAGAGCGGAACTTGTTCGGCATTTGCCTCGAGATCTCAAATCCCACACCCATTTTCGGTTTGACCTTCCGTGTCCTGTCAAAGGTGGGAACAATGTTGTCCCGTATGGTACACAAAACATAGAAATCCGCGCACTAGACCTAAATGAAAGGCCTAAAACTTGACGGACAGTGGAGAGGAGTTTCCCGTTTTCTATGAGTAGTGTTGAATGAGGGTGAAAATCAGCACTCCATAGTTCGTAGCCTTTGATTGCGCGCGTCGACCGTTTTGCTCTACATAATTCGTGCTTGCGTGTTGCGTGTTACTAGATGGTGCGTGTCCCTGGTATGGGATACATGAAGCTGACAAACAAACTACATATTGTTTTACCCCGGGGAATTCCTTTTGATTTCCGATAACTATGGAGCTAATTTCAATAGGCTCGCCGGATTGTGTAACACATTTTGATTTCAGAATATATGCCTGTTAAATCACCTTATAATTTCCTGATTCAATAGAGTTAACCCAATCACCTCAAAACTGGTTGTACTAGAAAACTAGTCACGACCGTGTATTCTTGGTCGAGAATTATTGTGCAAAATTAACCATTGTCACCCGGTACTCGAGCGATCGGCCGAAACTGAGCTTGTAAAGGTTAAAGCGTTTCGGTGACATTTTGGCCGTTTTCCCACATTCTCTAATATACAGATACTACAGAATTGTACACAGAAAAGAGGTGAATGTAGAGTGAAGGTACAAGAGACCGTACGCATGAGGAGAGGTCCTAGTAAAACTGATCCTGAGGCCAGCTCAGTAGGTCTGTGTTGTGAACTGTTGCCACTTTGGTGCAATTTTTTGGTTGTTTATTTTTTGCATGATTTCAAAAGTGCGATATACGATTGCTAGGCCTGGTATATTACGTTGAATATATGAGGATGTTTCGGAATTTTGATGGAAGTTTCGTCCTCCAAGTGAAAACAATGTGAAAGAGATATCCAGGAACTTTGCATATGTGGTTCATGCTCACTGCATGTCCTCAGCTGTGCACATCTCCGAAATCTTCAAGGCGATAAAAAAGCCTAGACTGTTTGAAGTGAACTGCTGTTCGGTTAAGAGCCGCCTATCAGGAACGTGGACATCCTGAAACTTGGCAGGATAAATCTCCAGTTAACCTTGAGTGATACGCTACATGGTACCAAGTTAACCACATTTGAGGATAGTGAAAACTACCGAAACTTCACCTGTGAACTCCCGGGAAAATATTCGGCGGGAGCGTTGATGAAAAAGCACTCACTCAACCATATTAATGCTGACCAGTACTTTGAGTGATAGCGCGGAGGAGCTTAACATAGCTCCTGGTTATTGGATTGTTGTTTTCTTCCCGCTTCGCGCTTTTCCCCATCTAAATACTTCCCGAATCTCAGCCACCCGGAATAATACTAGCAATGTCATGAGAAATTTGTTCCCTTTAAATTTTCCGCGCCGGACGCCACAGAATGTACGATACTGGCTGTGTTTCAATCCTGTTCGGATCAGTGCTCATTGTCGGATTTTAGCGAAGTTTGGTTTCAATATTTGGTGCATTACTTCTGACGGAATGCTCTAGAGTAATTTTCATATTGCGGATTATGACAAACCTGCAAGAAAGGCAGATAGTTTGCAACTCTGCGAGGAATTTGAGCTCCCTACTTGCAAACGAATATCGCAGTTTGTTGTCAAGACATTTAAAATGAATCGTTTACGAAGGTGCCACTGTAGTGGTTGTAGCACTAAAATAGATGCCCTCTGTACATTGCTAATATCAAACATTTGAATGAATTATTTCAGATAACAAAACACTGAACTCGCGACCGTGGGTTGGCTTTCATTGAGCCCAATATTCCGATCACAACTGAACAACACATTTATAGTCCAATTGCATTTTGAAAGTGGTTCACTTTTCTGAATGGTATTTTCCGCCGTTTAGTTGACGCGGTGCTTGCGAGAGTTCAACCGATGTGCGGTTGTGTCCACACCTGTAACGTACGCAACATCAAGATTCCAGTTAACTACGTTGATATCATTGGAATTCAATACCGGATCATGGTCCGGTGGTTCTCTGCATATCCCTTCCGTTCGCTTTCCGAAATCCCCCAAATGATTTCCTAACATGCATAGGTCATTTCCAATGAATTCAACTAAATTCGTTCTTCGAATCTCCATATTACCGAAATAATGTCATTAGATTGTGATTCTTGCATCTCGATCTTGGTGACAGTGTCCGAAGCTCCATTGTAGAGCACTCACTCCGGGATTGATGCAGAGAATGCAATGATTTCGTGGTTGTTGAATGAAAATAGGTTTACCCTGCGGGTAAAGCGCTTGTGTTGGTGCAAATACAATTTAGGAATTACACGCACGAACAACTCCTTTGAACAAAGCTACCACCCTGGCTACCCCAGTTGGATACATACCCGAAATTGAATTAGGGGACTTGAAATCGATTCAAACAGTTTATTCGTCCTTGACATATCGAGTCCTTCGGTTGGCTAACGGAAGAAATTCAAATTAACCGTCTCCAATGCAGGTGATAAAATTAAAATATCTAATAGGCTCAGAGGAAACAGTACCTCAGAATTCACGTGCACCTTAGTCGTGACTGCCCTCCATCCAGTAGTCCGTGAAGACGTAGCCACGTCATACAAATTCCATAATCGCAAGATGAGTTTAGTTATGTGCCGTTTACCTGCAAGTTGACGAATGGTTTAGCATCCATTTGTCCATCATGAAGTTTATTTCTGAGTCCACAAGAGACGAGCGAAATCCTCAAGGTGCCCAATATGGAAGAACCAGCTGCTCATTGCTTCTCGGCATTTTGGCACGTGTTATGTTCAGCTACAACATAAGGGTTCATTTGAAATCTTCCGGTTCTTCACAATATTGCCAAACTCGAGAGCTATCTGAACAATGTCTTGCCTACATAACTGTTGCATGTATAGTCGGTACACTTCAGTTATTGGAATGTCGTGGCACTGATGTCGACCTCTCAACCGCTCTTATTTTAATTATCCATTGCGCACGGAACACAGCCAGGAGAGAGTACAAAAGAGGAGTGTATCAATGCTGATCGACCGGATGAACGAAAATTGCAAACAGACTATGAAGGACGTCACAAATCTTTAGTAAGCAGTAAATCATTCCCCTGTCTGTCGGGAGCCAAGAGGCACGAACGAAAGCACGCTAATTTTTTAACTGTATGCTGTGCGATAAACCGTCCATTTCTTCAGCGAGGTCAAATTCTGTATGTTCTTCCGAGAGATGTGTTTAATTGCTGATCCTGACCCGTGAAATCCAACGACCGATTGGAGCGACTTTCCCAAGATAAGCAGCATATTATATACCTCTAAATTTAAAAGTTCCCCGGAAAAGTTTCTACCCATGCAATTTGCTTGGTTCGGGAGTATGCGCCTCGACCTCAGAGCATCTGAGCTCGCCTCGACGACGACGAAGGTAGGCGTCCGACATTGCACACCGGCGGACATATGCAGCTCGGCACTAACGACGCAATATGATTTACGTGTTAGGTGTTATTCCATGCTTAAAACTAATTTTCAAATTGTTAAAATCTCACGGCTACCGGAAAAATTCCATTAAATTATTGCATTTGGTACCTCGATGGCGGCGACGGCGTCCGATGCTCTACCATAGAAAACTCCGGGATTGATGAAGATCGAGCAGACAGTTCGTGGTTATTGAATGAAAATATGAGTTCCCTTCGAATAAATCGAATGTAAAGGTAACACAGGAGCAACGTGCACACAAAATGCCAGCGACACTCAAGAAGCGCATAACTAAAACTGTCGTGGGCCACTTTAAACTGATTCAAATTCGCTAATCACTCCGGACTGGAAAAGCTCTCTTATCCATTAGCATAATGATTTTCCCGGTTGACCTACGAAAAAAAGCGCAGCTTGCACTTTCCGACTTGCATGATAATACTACAAATATCTAAATGGTCTATAGGGGATAATATCTCACTATTTACTTGTATGTTAAAGTGACATTTCACCAGTCAGCGGCCAGGTAAGACGAAGCTATGTCATACAGATTTCATAATCGAAAGGTGTGGGCAGTTTTATCCTATTTAACTGAAACTTGAACAAAACGCTTATCAGCTCCTCCAGACCGAACCGTTAAGCGTTTAACTACCTTTAGTGAGGTTGACAGAGAGACGCAGTGCTTACAATTCCCAATAGAACTTATATCGATGTGCAGTGCTTCTCAACCTATCAGGTTAGGCTAAGTTTACTTGCGATACAGTGGCTCAAGTCACAATTTCCAGGTTACTTCACACTATTTCAAAAATCAGGTGCTAAATGTACGATGATTTGCCCCCCTATATATTGACGTGCAGTAACCAGATTAATCTGTATGGCGGCCTGGAAAATCCGATCATTCTGGGTTGGTTGTGGCGGCCTTTTGGTTTGATCTCTGTCGGTCAGTTGGTCCAATTCCTGTTTGTGGGTTATCAGTGTGTTTTGTTGGAAACTGGCCTTGAATCCTTTAGTAGAATATTTGATCAGCCTAATTGAGCTTAGGTAAATAAGTTAACTCATCAAGTTAACTCGTATATGGATGGCAAATTTGTTGAACAACACGCCTGGAACCAGTAAGATCAAGCATGTTGTAGAAGAGAGATTCAACACAGCGAATGTGAATGAAACTCAAACACATCCAAAAATGTCGGTACCGGGTGGTTCAAATGTTCACGCTGCAGTCAGCCTCCAGAAGGACTAGGTGAAATGTAGTGCAAAAAATCTACGAAATATTGAATGAGGGGAAAAGTGCATTTAGATTTGGATAAATCTAGAGATTAAGAAAGGGCTTTAAAGTACTTTCATTGTACTCAGAGCAGGTGGACTTCATTAGCATGATGAAACGCTTAATTGAAACCATTTACTTGTGACCATCCAATGTCAGGTACATGCGAGGGACCTGGTTCGGGGTGTGTGAGTTGACGCCGCTAAATGACGGATCACCATGTGCACAGCATATCAAATTACAAACAAGCAGTTGCGGCCGATTAAATAACTATGAAATACCGCGTAGACCATTCCAAATGTTGCTGTTTTGCAGGCATAATTTGCCTTTTTATCACAACAGTGAGTGTCACTCAGAACTGGCACATAGGAGACAGAATACCGTTTGAGGTAAGCAACCTGGCGAACTCACTTTTGGCACCAAACTTTCGTAAGTTTGTCGATGTCGGGCATGAGGCAATTACCCTACCCAGGCTTGGACTCACCGGAATAATTACGCAACTACAGAAGGAAGGTTGTTCACTCTCGCGATCATAAGTGGTGGTGTGGTCACGGTGGCATCACGACAAAAGCAAATCTGAACGGGCCCAGCAAATTCAGCACGGACTCGCCTGCGACAGCAATGCACATTCACACACGCCATCATGGCACTGCGGGACGGGTTGACCATGCGGCAATTTTATGGTCGTCTACGGATGTGTGAAACAAGGTAAGGTCAAAAGTTCGCGCATGGAATTTGAAAGGAATAAAATAATTACCATGATGGCAAGTTGGATCAAATTAAAGCAATATAAAGTGCTTCAACCAGTCGTCCGGCGCGCTACCTAGCTCATGACGGATAGGTATTGAGCGTAGCAAATTGGCCAATGCATGTTCTAAATCCGACCGGTGCAGCTCAGAGGTGTTGAAGAAATGTGCTTGAATGCAGACATATCACCCGACAGTTGGTTTTATTCGGACGTGACTAACAGAAGACGACATATCAGTGGGCAGTGTCGATTTGCAGTATGATGGGCATTCAGAAAACTGCATCAGCCTGAAATCTTCACAGTATATTTCGTCACAATAATTCAGAAAATCTTCAAGTATGTCCATGAACATGGTTACGGGTCCGATCAACTTAACGATAGGGCTGAATCAAACAGCGACATTTGGGCATAGTGAATTGATGCCATGGAATGTACCCGAATGGTTGCACTCAATGCTTTCTGTCCATGCAACTCTGCCTGAGACGTATATAGACCAATCGACAATATTCATAAACGACTAAAGCAAACAGTCGTGGATACACTTGCGTGTGTCCAGCCTCCGTTTTTGGTACAAATGCTGTGTGAGCGTTTCATCAATGCTATATGTAGTGTGATTTCGAAGAAAGCGCCGATCCTCTTCAGAGACTGGGCAGTCGTGGCCCTTGTATTTGGACTGGAATGGCTTTGGTTTAATTAGTATTTCTTGCTAGCGTTGGTGAACACAATATGTAGTCGATGTGGGCCACTCATCCAGTGGTTGAATTGAGGACGACGTCAAGTTAAATCGTTAGGATCTGGCAACTTTGATCTCATTTCTCTATTCTTACAGTCTGAATGAGTTCAATAAATGCGCAAAAACCGCGAAACGTTTGCATGTGACTGGCGGTTTCCTGCAAAGATTTGAATATATGTTAATGATTGTTTGAATTTCTCCACCAAAGCCGACGCCACGACGGACTTTGTGCTTGAGTGCTGTAGCAGCTGAAAGGGCTACAATAACTGAGAAATTATCATTCTTTACCCTTCCCTCCCGTCAAATTCAAAAGGAGCTCATCCAAGAAAACAGCATTTGGCTTGCAAGACTACCAAAAAGAGTGAAAAGCCGGTCAGCTGTTCCCTTTAGAAAACAAGCATACGCATAACTAGATATGATTACTACCCTTCGGTCAGGGGCGGGATGGAAGCCGCCCACTCAGCTCACCATGAAGTTCGTCTAATTTGGAATCCAATTGAGACGGCTAAACCACTTGATATGACGCTCCGCGCCTTTCTTCTGCAGTGAGTTCCACTGCCCCGTGGGCCAAAAGATTAAGTCCATGGTCAAGAATGGGGCACCTTATTCGGGCACCAGTGTCATGTTGAGCAAATCCATAGTGTCGATTGCCGTTAGAGCTGGAGCGGCACTAAGGCCGTCAACTGATTCCTCCTTATTCGTTAAATGAACCTCGCCGGACCGTCTGGCTTTTAACTCTATAAACTTCTTAGCTTCGCAAACCTAATTGTCAATGGAACCAACCAAATTGTAATTTATTATATTCGCGAGATCTTCTACACCTTGCTGGATATTGACGTCCGTGGTTAACGGAAAAGATTAAACGAATCAGACAAGCTTCAACTTTGAAATTTGTCGAATTTTCCCCTAGAAACATAAGGAAGGCTAGCGTGTGGAACGGCTAATTAAAAACCATGGAGGACCATCTATTCTTGGAGCAGCATCCATGTGGTTTGTTCTTCTCATTGATGCACAAATGTCTGGACATCCCGCTATTGATCCGGTTTCCTCAGGCGTATGGACCTTTTCGCACTTATTCCCCACCCACCTCTCTTCTTTCATCCGTTTACAATGGACTTCCTTCAGAACGGGTGTGAGTCAATTGAGCATCATCGAACACCATTCGCGGACTGTCGTCTGTGACTGTGGGCGATTGCGAAGGCGACATCTGCGGAGGCGTCCATGAGAAAATACTGACCTTTGCAAAAAGCTCTGTATGCCAAATTTCTGAAAGCAGTCTTTTCCCTTAAGCAGTCTTCCGAGTTTGTTACATCCTTCGACGGAAGCGAGGCTATTATCTGTCCTGTTTCCTTTCCGATTTTGTCATTAATTTGAACTTAGATCACACATTCCTAGTCTCTTATCACGGTGTTTTGAACTGTTCCCATGGTGTCCATTAGCATTGAGCGAATGAAATTGATGCAAAATAATCTGAGTGATTTTGTATCACGTTTTGCTGTACTTCGAATTCCTCAAGATACTAAAGGGCTTAAGAAGGTCGAACCTGGTGTTCACGCTTGAGCGAAAACGCATCAAGGGTTGTTCGCTCTCATCCGGCAATCACGCAATGTTAGATTAACTGATGACTGATTTAGCTTAAACAATTAATACATAATTAATATTATATATTATTATTATGTTATTATTATATTATTATAATATTATTACCATTATATATTAATATTATATATTAATATAACTAATATATAATATAAAACACACCAGTTTTTCATCTGCTGTAAACAATTTCAAAAATCAGTTATCATTTACGATGCAACCTAATGAGCCCTCATTTCACAAGGCATTCAGGTCTAGACTTATTAGATTGAAGAACAAGCCCTGATTTATCTACGACCACCATTGATCCCTCGCATTCCCATAGAGTTTTGCGGTTCTATATTCGATGATGAGCGAATACTTGGGCTTGGCTAACAAGCCTGTGGGTAGTCCCTTTAATAAAGACCATGAACAGTAGTGAAACCAGTCACCAGCCAATCGCCAATAGGACCCTCATAATGAATCAACAGGCCTATTATGCATGCTTCTAGCCAGCAAACTTTTATGGAAACATTATCATCGAAAGCAGCACGAACAACTCAGTGCGTGACCCTGATAGTAATGAAATTGTGTTGTACGAGATTGCCGCTATGGCACTTGGGTGAGTTGTGACAGCCCAAAATCAGTGCAAGTTTCATCTTTCCTATGAAAATGGAAACTGATCGTGACCCATCTGGCGCTAGCGGATGACTTTTTAAAATGGACAACTGTTCAGCACACAGTTCAAGGCGAATGCTGAAAGATGTGACATTCCTTGGAGCTTGTATCTAAATGTAACTTTGGTCGTTTTTTCCTTGTCTGCTCGGATTTGCACCTTACGGGAACGTAGAGAGCGCTCGTTATTAGAATGGCAACCAGATGCAACCGGGTGTCTTGAAATTCTCATGTCCGCCACTGATACGCGAAGCCACAAAAAAGATTGCGCAGTCTGATTAATTAAATGCTCTGAACAGCACAATCAAGTGAAAACGCATTTTGGAAAACAAACGATTGACATATGTACCAATCAGGATTCGAGAAAACAGACTCTCTTAGGATACCGGAGCACTCAATACAAGTGTTACTCAACCTCAGGTTACCGGGTTATTTCTGAAGGTTTTTCCAATGCAGAGCAACTATGTCTAACACATTAGCAAGGTGGGATAAAACGGCGGCCAAAATGATGTAAAAATTACGCTGATCAGCTAAGCAAACCTGGAAGTTCCGGTGACTCCAATGCTTACACTCCAGTTAAAGCATTTTTTAAAACTGCCGGAAAGTGAACACTGGGATAGATGTTAACATTTCACGACACGATACAGGACGAAATCCACTGGAATAAATTGGCTTTCCTTACCCCCTTGAAGCAAATCAGCGGGGACCAAGAGGGACACATGGGACAAGGAATGTTAAGAGAATGTTCCTTGTAAATCCTGACAGTGGTGAAGTTCACAGAAGATTTTCATTGCAGTCTCAAGTCAAGCGAGAACACACATCTACCCACCTAGGGTACTTTCGAACGAAATGTCCGAGACGGACAGCACTTTTAATGTGAAGTATGTGACAAATTGTTACATTCCTTGTCAAGAGCGTTGTCTCATCAGCAGGTTCACTCAGACAGTCCAGATCAGGTTTGCAAACATTGTACAAAAACGTTCAACATTACAAGATCACTATTGTGTCTTTGCAAATGATGTCATACTGAAAGAACAGGCTCACCATCCAGAATGCCGAATAAGAAGGTTCGCGAGTCCGAAAAGCATGGTAACCCGTGCACTGATTGTGACAAAAGTTCTCAAAAATAGAGACCTCTACAATCACATCGAAAATGCATGCACCAAGTGGCAGAGCGGTATTTGAGTGAACACTGTGCTGGATCGTTTGGCACGATAGCAAATGTTTTGCGATATAAATAAACCGTGCACGAACAAAGGCTTACCCCACATGTGAACCGTGTGGCAAGAAGTTCAGTCGGATCGATATTCTTCGGGGGCACATTACATCCGTTCACAATGAGCATATCAGCGTGATCCCCTGGCAGACAGTGAACAGTCGAATAAAAATGTGCACGCAAGGTTGCTTCGCAATTTTGATTGGACCGCTTTGAGATAGTTTTCCTTTTTAAAAAAACAAGCGAAGTTCACTTTGTATCACAAATTGGAGCTTGCATTTTTATGGGGTCCTCGGGGTTTTGGCGTAAATATCATCCATTTCTTTGTAAATGGATTGTCGTTTGAGCACATCATTATATCAACAATGGTAAGAAGTCAGTTTAGTGTACATGATATTCATTTGGAAGGATTTTGACACTCCCCTAATTCAGCTGGTACCGGAAGCTGCGCAATCGATAGCCCTGGGGTACTCAAATGTGATGTGAGCGATTTTAGCGTCCGGAGGACGACAACATCGGGAGTGTACGATTTAAGCTTGTAAAAAATAGTATTTTGCTTCTAGGTGGCCTGGTTTATGACACGCAATTTTGCGATGGACCGTGACGTATAAGCCCGGTGCCACTAAGATACGTGCTCCTTCACTTTGCGCAATCCAGTCGTCGAATGCATAAGGCGGGAGCCAAGTCACGTTGCATAGCTCTCACGTTGTCCAGCATCATGAGGTATCGATTCTTAGTTTCTCACAACCGCCCATATAATTATTCTCCAGTGATGGACCTTTAGGTGCCCATGATTTCGTGCTACATTATTCAGCTGACCTAGACTCGGTTCTACTGGGATTGGATCGTTCGAATCACGTGACCCAACAATCGGAACTGGAGCATCACACAGCGTTTGCTTTACTATGCAGTGCGGTGCTTCAGGATCGGTAGTTTTATTTGACCCGTTAAATTAGACGTAGCTAACGACCTATCGCATATAATGTTTACTACGTGCGTATTCGTCAAGTTGGCAAACTGCTGCGCTGACTTTGAGATTGGTGTCATCCTCTCTTTGTTAATTGTTCGTGCCGTGAACAGTGTGCTGTCAAGGTATCAGAGTTTGGCGCAGCAAGCAGTTTCATAACCATTATGCATCAGATGTGCTACCTTACACTGGGAGTCCGGTACGGACTGAAAATTGATGAGCATCTCAGAAAATGCTTTATTCTCGCCAAGGCAAGATATCGCCGAACCGAATGATGTAGGCCGGCCTCGTAGAGCAGACTATACGGTTAAAATAAACAACTAATGGCCGTTTGAGCAATGTTCTAAACTGGTGAGATCAGGCTGACAGAATTTCATAGGGCTTGTTGAGTTTCTCACCATTTGTTTGCCTTTTATCGCCGGAAGTTTTTTGGCTTTTGCACCGTGAATTTCTTTCAACCACGTGAGGATTATGGCTTGGAAAAAGCTCCAGTATGGTTGGAGCTCCTCACATTATACAGTTTACCATCGCTGGAAAGCCAAAGCTAATTTCGCGAGAGCAGCGGATGCTCAATAAATATTCGGTAGGCGTACTCAGCAGTAGAATAATCTTAGAAACTCCTCCGTGAAATCGGCTGTACGGAAGTTTCATGATTTCCGTCTGGTCCGCGAAAATCCAGCCACTCGCGGCGACCAGTCCGTAGTAGAGTCTGAAACATTTTAATAGATATTCCAGATGGATGAAACCAAACCATGTGTGAATTTTAGGGCTTACGCATATATGAGCAGAATATCCGGCGGCTTTGTTGACACACATGTCAGATGCTGTTTTATCGAAAAGATTTTTGCTGATTTCAATGACCAATAGGCCCCCAGTTACATAGATTTCTAGTGACCCGCTAACCCTCAAAATGTTTTCGAATTATTAGCGTCTTTTAGCAAGTGGGTACGAGGGCTTAAGTAGGATCCGTATACACATCCTGCTGTAACTTGATATTCCACAATATTTAAGTGAACATTCATTGTAATTTCTACGGTCACATGTGGAGGTAACTCAGTCGGATGTAAGCAATTTATAACAAAGAATAGCCCTCAAAAACCCCCATTCCGTGCTGATTGTGTGCTGCTACAAAGGACGTAGAACCGATAAGCCTGTCTTAAATACAGAACTAAAAACGTTTTATTTATTGGATTTGTGACGTACAGGTGAAATGTGGTGATTTGAGTTGGTGCAAAGTGACATCTTTCGATATTGACCATACGTGAACGCATTCTGTCTAACCTAGAATTGCGACCTCCGGTGAAAGACAGCTCTCAGTCATTGAGAATCAGCTATTAGTTTTCATCATTAATACAGTCGTTGGTGTCAGTGTAGGTAGTGTTTTGACCTGAAGGCACATATTTAAACTGCGAATTTGTCAGACGAGAACGAAAAGCGGTCTCTTGTTCCCACATTCATAACCACTCGAAATGTACCTTGCGGAAAATTGCTTGTGTTGCTGTTGTCCCGGAAAACTGAATTTAGATTTTGTGCACTGAGATAAAGCTAACAGCGGAAGTCTACCCGATTGCAGGACGCGATGAGAGTGAGTAACCCCTTTCATTCAATTTCGCATGAAGGGTAGCTGTCCGGCCTCTGTGTTATTCCAGGGTGTTGCAAGTGATAATGTGCACTGGCACCACGAAATATAATTTGCGGATACATCGTAAATCATTCGTACTTCAGTAACTTGTACCTGCAGAATTTCACATTTATACGGACGACAATGGAAGTCGTGTTAGTGGGACTTACGGGGAGCATATAGTACACATTACCTAGAAGTTTTTCTGTACGCTAATCCCATGAACTTCATCACACTGTGTGTTGTGATCAATACATTCATATGTATTACTCCTTGAAAGTAGCTCCATAGTTGCTATCTCTCGCGGGAGACTCTCACCAAGTCCTTGGCGTATGTTTGATGTCCTAAGGATCACATGGGCTCCCGGTAAGAAATTCCGAGGTTAGTCAAATCTGAGGACGCTCTCATCCCGGAGCCAACAGCACAAACCATCCAGTTCGAGGACTAGATTTCGGTGAAGTGTTTCAAACCTAACGAACCGAGGAGAGCGTTCCGGATATTTGTGAGTAGTTTTCAATGAAGGTGAATCTCAACATTCCATAGTTCTCAGCTTTTGATCGCGCCCATCACCCGTTTCCCCTCTACATAAATCGTGTCTGACCGTTGCGCTTTATAAGTTACCGCGTGTCTCTAATGTTGGGCATATGGAGCTGTCGAACGAAATAGATCATGTATACATTGTTTTATTCCAGTTAGTGCCGCTGATTTGTTATACATAAAGAACGAATTTAAAGAGGCTCACTACAAAGCGTGCTTCATTTCTCCACTGTCGTATTACAACAAACTATACGAACGTGGTTAACCATCGTGTCTTCAGCCAGCGATATCATCACAACTCTATCCTCACATCATTGTACGTTAAACCGCCAGATAGCTCGTTGCGATCAAAAAGTAACTAATGCAGCATCCCGGATATTCTCACTTTAGCGTATCCACCCAGGCCCCATCACTGCGGACTCACTAGTTCGCCGGATGAGTGTTATGCACGAATATTCAGATTCACCTTTACCATCGGGTCTGTTAGCCGATATAAATGTTCTAATTACAAAAAGACTAAAGACAGCATTGGAAACCTGCAAGCTTAGAGAAAAACCAAACTTCAGAGGGAATAATTTGTAGAAATGTTTGAAATATCTGAACATGGTGAACGAAACGTCGGATTCAATCAACTTACTCCACTACGCTGAGTTTCACTTCAGAAAAATCCACATGATCAATGTTGATGTAAGAATATAAGCTTGTTAAATTATCCCGTTATTTGAAGCTCTATTAGTCTCAAACGTCTTGTCGCAAAACTGTCCTTACCAGGAAAGCAGTCAAATTCAAAAAGCCGCATCACTGAATGCTCCCTTTTGTCAACTATTTCAAGTTCTAAACATTCCTTTCAGTTATTCCGTGGTCCAGGTTTGCCACATTATTGACGTAGTGGGTTTCAAATTTTTGTAATGCTTAGTCTTTCGGGATCTGGTATCATGCAAACATGTTTATCAGAATGGTACTCTTCGCGTAATGGAGTGATTATTTTGGTCAGTCAACGTGCGAATTGCGACTCTCCTCCGGCGAGCGATCATCCGTGATGCTCCTTATTTTCCATGATGCGGAAACTTCTGGTCCTCAACCGTCCTTTGGGCACTGCCAAATATCGAAAAGTTCTAGAAATATTCCAGTTAGTTCGATTTTAGGATTTATTAGTGAGCTTCTTATGATAAATATTACGAGGGTCACACAGCAGCTTCTAATTAATTTTCTAACGTGATCGACAGACCAGTTAGTTAGGCAACGGCCTAGCGCAAGAAACACATACATCCGGTGTGCTCTCTGCATCAGTCAGGTAATGGGCGGTTTCAAATTCCTAATTCGAGACAATACGATTTCAACAAACGTGAAAAATGAACTCAGACCACACGTTTCCATACCACAAGACCATCAGAATCATATAAAAGGTGCAGCCAGGACGGTCCAACCACATGTCCGGCAAAATTCTCCTCTGATGAGCATTATCAACTTACCTTTGACGCTGATGTGTGTAGTGAAAGTTGTGACAGCCCAAAATCGTCGTGAGTGTGACTGTTTTTATCGCATGTTGTACAAATTAAACAGCTATACCAGGCTAGGAGTAATGACTCGAGTTTGTGGTGAAGTCCGCTAATTTTGCAGTGAATGCGTATGAAGTACATTGTGCTATATTTACTGGTGTCCATGGTTCATCATCGATTATGATTAGTAGATAGCGGCAGTCTTGGGACACCTCTTAGGTGGCAATTTGAAAATGATTTTCCACTATTCTAGTGAACAGATGATGGCTGTTAACTATTGACAATCTTCTGCGAACAGCGTTATTTTAGGTTACATTTGCCCTTTTCAATATCCATTAACGCAATGAATTTGGACTAATTGCTACTCAATAGATACTAACACTGTCTTCGTCGCGGATCTCTCTCGCACATTTGATTGACTATTCTTGTTGGGTCATAGTTAAGTGGATGATAATCCGGTCAATGATAATCTGCCCCCCCCCCAACACGTGCTAACCAGCGGTTCTTTTATAGTGTCGTACCAAGTTGCGTCATTCACGGGCTTTTTCTTTATTAGCGATGCACGGATGCGTCAACATTCCACTGCTGATCCCGTCGTCAGTGATTACACCAGTGATAATGAACACAGTCTCTAGGAGACAAACGTACCCGTAACTTCCTCTTGGCCCCTCCAAAAATGCATGCACGTCAACTTTCGTTATTTCCTGAAGGTCAGCAGTAAGCAGTCATCTGAGTTTAGTACACCCCGCGTTGCTTGCAAAGCCATCAAACGTCCAATTTACTCTTCAACTTTGTCATCAATGTCGGTGGATATAACCTTAACGCAATGAAATCGGTAACAAATAACCCAAGGCACTTTGCATTATCATTTGTTTTATCTCATATCCATGAAGAATTGAAAGTTTGATTACAAGTTGACCAAACGTTTTGATTATTATGCTCGACTGTTCATCCTATATTAAGTGGTATATTAGATATGGCTTGCAAGCGTCCGAAGCGCTCCTCGATAAAGCACTCGAATAATAAAGGAATCAATGATCAAACAATGGGCATTTCAGCTGCTAGATAAAAGTCCTTTGACCTATTATGCGTTCTTCCGGATTGGAAACGTTTAATAAACACAGCACATAACATAGAATCAGCAGCCCCACAAACTAGCCTGAGAAAGGCCTTCTTTGAATTGAAGCTGTGCTGTGCTGTACTGCCGCTACTGTTTTCCGCGATATTTGGAATGGCTCACGATTCCCGTATGTCCGCATGAAATTTATTCATAATTTTTTTCAGCATATACAAGTGTTATACAGGATATACTTATCGGACTTCATGACTACGTCCGTCTACCGACTGTGACCAGACAGGACGCGTATGTTAATTTTATGGAAGCACGCAAACTGGTAGTGCAAGCCATTAGCAGATCATTTTGTATAATGTCCAGGTGATCAATGCACCATTTCACACGAATGTTGCAAAATGTGGCAGAACGTGGCGTTTTGCATAAACGCAGCTTTCTACCGGTTTGGTAGACTGTCTTTCCAAGTATCAGCTTGTTGGGCGTTGGCATTTACAGTATCGTTTGTGGTGATTGACAGCGTGTGAGCATCCGTGGA
Organism: Opisthorchis felineus; assembly: GCA_004794785.1. Taxonomy (NCBI): domain Eukaryota; kingdom Metazoa; phylum Platyhelminthes; class Trematoda; order Opisthorchiida; family Opisthorchiidae; genus Opisthorchis; species Opisthorchis felineus. The sequence continues at coordinate 181,599 of SJOL01009629.1, read as the reverse complement.
CTAGGACGTCCATGCATCACACAAACTCCCTAATGATATTGTCGCAATGATATATTTTCCAGATGTCATAATTCTCACGGTAGCTTGAGGCAGTTGCCTGGACATTAACGTCAAGTATACATAACTTTTCCGTTTATTTCTGTCATGGAGCTCAATGGACTTTTTGCAGAATACGTCCCCGCATGTAAGTCATAAAACAACAAAAGTTTGATAAACAGAAACATCGTTTTTATCTGGTAATTGTAAAACAACTGCCGGGCGATACAGGTTTGTTTAGAGTTTGTAGCTTCTTGGACTGTACACTATGAACCAGTAGAATTGTCGTGTGATAGGTGGAGAACAAAAAACCCAATCCATTATCCACAATTATACCAATTGGCACTAACTGTCAGTAAGAAGCTGATCAAAACAATCATCAAACATTACACAATCTTGTTAAAACGTACCAAGCACTTCAAAACAGGTAGTTTTTCTCATCACGTCCGAAGAGACTCATGAGTATCATAACGTGCATTCGTTGACTTAAGGCACTCTGATGAGGAATTTGTCCCGCATATGAAGTCAGTGTGTTCGAATGGCCGAAAATCACTGGACGGCAGCGTTACGTTGATTGGGAATTACGGGATTGCGGAAATTTGAAACTCCGATCTCTTTACTACTAGTTTGAACCATTTTTTAGTACCTCTTTTGTATTCTTTATCTGTAAGACTTGATTCTTTATTTTGAGGTTTACATTTTAGTGCCTATTCCGGCTGTCCAGTTTCTTGACCAGAACGTAAAACGCTCTTTGTCCTTGCCATCGCTAGTGTTGTTGAAATCAACACGTGCATCTCACTATCTTGCAGCAACACCGCATCCGGCTTGTCTGGGTTTTATGATACCGTTAGGAATCAGATAGCAGATCCTCAACTGGTTTATAGAAGTCGGCGTAGACCAAAGATTTGATTACCACAGTTTCCAAAATAGATAAATTGCATCCCGGCCTGAGGAGCTGAGTGATCACGGGATCCGTAGGCAGCGTCATATACGATCTATCAGCGGAGTGCAGAGTGCTGTCGTCTGTGAACAAGTGTTGACCAATAAATCCTTGTCTACTTGGCTCGCTGACACGAGCGTATTTTAAGTAACTGCTTGCAGGCAGACTCATTAGACGTGCTCAATCCGACTCGCCAGTTATTATTATGGGGAGGGCTTGATTTATCTGGTGCTGTGACGAATATAAGCGAAAGATATACCCGATATTGAACACAGAGGCAACCGTCGCCCGATACGCTTTGGCGTCGATGGTTGAAATAGTACATTCCATTTTCACAGATACGACGCAAGTAATGGTGAAACCGTCGATGTTTTTGAGTTGGAGACATTTTATTACTTTGCAGCGGAAATTCAAGTCAAGGATAGTGGGAGGAAATCATTGTAGTGCAGCCCGATCACGGAAGATCTGGCCATATTCAGGAAGTTCTACAGAAGACTGCCCCGGGTATAATAAGACGCGATATACGCCGCAACGGTCTGCTGGAAGGAGAAGAATACATCCTGTCGGTCACTCAAACTGGACTTATGCTCCGTTTGAGAGAGGCGTTAGTAGGTGGATGGTGGTGGAGCAACCTCATTATTATCGTTGGTCATATTTGTGTGTGGACTGATTTGGTTAGTTAGTTAGTTATTCGATTTTAGAGCTTCTGAATTTTGCATTCAATCGGGTCACATGGGGCTCTAGTGGCTTCAGTGCTTCTTTAATTTGTTCCCATGGCAAACGTATGGTCGTGTTAAAATCAAAATCCCGAAACGTGTTCAAGAATTACGCATTGAAGCTTTTGTTGGTCGTGATTTAGCTTTCCTTGATAATTTCCAACATCAAACTCGGTTTGGCACAGTCACGTCAGGCCACCTGATATGACCAGATTGCAGTGCTGATGGTTATCATCCCGCTTTCTAATCCCTGTAACATCATTTATGGCATGGGAAAATGAAAAGCGAATGTAGAATAAAAATTAATGTTGGAGATTTTTAGGGTTTTTTCGTTGATCGTTACTTTTGCAGGTATATTTTCTTTCAAGCATTGTGGGGACTGGTTTCCGCAATTTTACATTGCCAGTTTGCTCCCTGCAGAAACAGGAAGTAATCCAGTTCAATATATATTTGCCTCCTTTATCCCCGTGAAGCGAACATAGAGGGACACAGATCTAGAGCTGATACAGCGAATGGTAAGGGAATGTTATGTGCAAATCCTGAGAGTGGGGAAATGCATTGCGGTCAGTCAGTGAAGCCTCAACAGCACATCGAAAATACATTTCCGCGTCTCCCAGTCCGCGAAAATTCAAAGACCAATGATCGGAACGAAAAGTGCTTCCGATGTCCAGTATGTGACAAATCTTTCCGCTTCTTGTCAGTGGCCCTGTCTCATCAGGAAGTTCACTCAGACAGCCCAGACCCGGTTTGCAGGTTTTGTACGAGAACGTTCAGGGGATCGAGGAAACTTTGGTATCACTGCAGAAAATGGCATGTAGATGAAAGTGATTTACCTTCCAGAACATCTAGCGAAATGATCCGCAATTCCGAAGATCGTGGTAACCCTTGCCAAGAATGTCACAAGTGTTTTGCAACCTAGAGGTTTCTACGATGGCATCGGAAGTCTGTTCATCAAACGAGGCAGCGATATTTGTGCGAACAATGTGCTGAGACGTTCAGCACAAAAGCAAGTGCTGTGCGGCATAGGGCAACAATGCATGAAAAAGAATCTAATCCCAAATGTGAATCGTGTGGGAAAACGTTCGGTCGTTTTGATGCTCTCCAGAGACACAGGAAATCCATGCACACTTAATATAAACTTCTTCACTAGTGGATTCTGAATAGACAAATAAACCAATGCTCTTGGGATTACTGGAAAATTTTGATTGGAATGCCTTGGCCTAATTTTCTTGTTTGTCGAAACTAATGATGGTCAATTTAAATTTCAAAATAACGTCTTTCTTCTCCTGTGGACATGTACAAAGGTAATTTTTCTCACATGCGATTAATTATTAATGAATATTTCCTCGTCATCCATGCACAAATTACTGCTACCTGCATACCTGAGTGCCCGGTAGTATCCATTTTTATATAGAAAATGCAGGCAACATGCTTAGAAAGACAATGCTGGACGTGTATTCTTAGGACGCAGACGAAATATGTCGCGTTCTGAGGTGCTCGCGTATAGCACACACAATGGTTTTCTATAGAGGAAAATGTTGGTAGCTCAGGTAGCGTAGATGGTCGTTGGCTTGTTCGCTGAGCTGGGGAATTTGATTGCAAACGTTTCATCACCAATTGAGGTGACATCATCAGTGCGTTATTGGGGAGCGTAGTGGTGCGTAGCGGTGGGTTGGTGGTTGTGCGTTGAGTAGTGTTGCGTGTGTGTTAATATACGTGCTACTAGCTGGGGTGATCTTTGACCGCGATTAGTTGTTCGGCCGAGCGGTTCCATTGGTTGCTCCGTTATCTTGTGTCCTCATTCGTCGGTGCCCATGTGACTTTTGAGCGTGGCACCCCCTGTCGTCGTACTCCGGTCGATGCTGGAGTGACCTTTGCCCTTGGCCATTCCGAGTTTCGGCTTGTGACCTTTATTGATCCGACTCCAAGAAGTTCCTGGTTTCTTTGTTTGCGAATCCAATACTTGGTTCTCTTTGAGTATTCCGGTTGAGATGTTGGTCCTTTGCCCGTAGAGGCGCGTAAACTGGATCCAGTTCGATGCACCGGTTGATCGAATCCGCCGTGGAGTACCATGCTTCCAGAAATTCTCTTCCGTGTCTCGTGTCTCCGTGTGCCAAAATTTTCGCGTTTTCCAGATTGAATTTGTGGCCTTCTTGGTCTTCGTGTATGGATATTAAGGATAGGGGGTCATGTCTCCTGACGGCCGCCTTGTGTTCCTTTATTCGTGTGCCTAATTTCCTCCCAGTTTGTCCAACGTAGAATTTGTTGCAGTTGTTGCAGTTGATTTGGTATATCACATTGTTACTCTTGGTTTTGTCTCG